>PVJL010004021.1:0-119813 GCA_004026885.1 Lyroderma lyra
TAAGTGAAATAAGCCAGACAGAAAAAACAAAGAACTGTATGACTTCACTCATATGCGGAATATAAAACTGAAAGCAAAGAAAAAAAGAAATGAACAAACAAATAACCCATGGACACAATCAATAGTTTAATGTTTATTTGGGGACGAGTGGGTTAGGGAGGGGAGAAAGGGGAGGGGGTGGGAGAGGAGGGGGGAAGCTGAATATAAGGTGATGGAAATAGAAGTCACATTAGGTGGTGAACTGATTATACATCAAGTTGACAATGCACTGTGGAATTGTATGCCTGAAACCAATGTAATCCTTGCTAAAAGATGTCACCCCAATAAGTCTAACAATAAAATTGAATTAGAAAAATAATCAAAACAGCTTGGTATTGGAAAATAAATAGACACACAGTCCATTGGAACAAAATCAAAAACCTAGAAATAAATCCACAAATATATGCACAAATAATTTTTTACAGTGAAGTGAAAGATATGCAAAGGGGAAAAGCAAGACTCTTCAGTAGATGGTTCTGAGAAAACTGGAATAACATGAGCAAAATAATTAACCTGAGCTGTAAACTGTCACCATATATTAAAATTAATTCAAAACAGATTTAAGAACTCCACATAAGACCCAAATCAATAGACTGTATAGAAGAAAACTTGGGTACAAAACTTATAGAACTTAGGCTCAAGAAGGACTTCATGAACTTGACCTCAAAGTCAAGGAAAGTTAAAGCAAAAATAAATGAATTAAACTATATCAAACTAAAAAGCTTCTGCACAGCAAAAGAAATCATCAACAAAACAAAGAGACAGTCAACCAAATAGGAGAAAATATTTGCTAACAACACATCTGTTAAGGGTCTAATATCTAAAATACATAAAGAACTAGAATGACTCAACAACAAAACAACCCAATTAAAAAGTGAGCAGAGGAACTGAACAGACACTTCTCTTCTGAAGACATACAAAAAAAGCTCAACTTCATTAGCTATTACAGAAATACAAATTCAAATTACAATGGGATACCACCTCATACCTGTTAGAATGGCTATTATCAACAAGAAAAGGCATAACAAGTGCTGGTAAGGTCATGGAGAAAAAAAATATTTGCACATTGCTGGTGAGAATGTAAATTGGTCCAACCAGTATAGAGGACAGTGTGGAGGTTTCTCAGAAAACTGAGAATAAAGTTTCCATATGACCTGGCAATCTCTCCTATGGGTAGCTACTCAAAAAATTTAAAAACCTCAGTCTGCGAAGACTTATGTATCCCAATGCTCATCTCAGTGCTGTTCACAGTAGCCAAGACGTGGAAGCAACCAAAGTGCTCTTCAATACATGATTGGATAAAGAAGTTGTGGTACATGTATTCAATGGAATATTACTCAGCTATAAGAAAAGATGAAATACTGCTATTTGCAACAAAATGAATAGACCTCAAGAACATCATGCTAAGCAAAATAAGCCATACAGAAAAAACCAATAACCATATGACTTCACTCATATGTGGAATATAAAACTGAAAGCAACAAAAAACAAACAAATCTCATGGACACAGTCAATAGTTTAGTGATTACTTGTAGCCAAGTGGAGAGGGAGTGGGAGAAGAGGGAGCAGGTGGGAATGGAGGGAGGAGGAGCCAAATATATGGTGATGGAAAAAGAACTCACAAGGGTGATGAACATATAATGCAGCACATAGACAATGCACTGTAGAATTGTACACCTGGAACCTATGTAATTCTTGATAACCAATGTCACCCCAATAATACTGACAATAAAAAAGAAAAAATATGTAAGTAATTATCTTAATTATTGAATTAATATTGAAATTACTTAGTGATTATTGTAAAGTACAATTTTGACCATGATTTCCCATTAGGATAGTATTAAACTGAGTGACCAATGGCAGTAGTCATTGCTTCCATGAAATTACATAACAAAAATAAGGTGACATAATAATGTCATTTGTCATGCGAATATTTATAGAGACCCATAATTATTTCTAATTGAAAACCTGTGATGCAATATGATTGTCATATGTTTATGTTTCACAGGTTTATGTTTAGTCTCCTCAAGTAGACTTTAGACTTCCTGGGGTTTAGAGCCTATACTCAAATGTTTATTGTAGTACAAATGGAGACTTCTCCTTGGAAATAACCAAACTGTGATTGAAAATGGCAGCCCACAATGTAGTTATTAGCCATACCAGTTTCAAAAACACAGTAGTCCTGGTGAAAATATGTCCAGATTAAAATAAAAGGTTATACAACAATGTGTCACCTGAACCATCTGGACTGTTGACCTGATGAGTGAGATCTCTGCCTCTAGTTATGTATCTGGGTAGCCTTCTGGATAGGCTGACTAGATATACCATTTTAAATGGGACAGAAAACAATGGTACTGTCCTGTTTCAAATGGTACATATGATCAGCCTAGTCTCACAGCTAAATTCAAGGTGTCAATAGACTGACCATATGTATCATTTGAAAGGGGGCAGTACCATTGTTTCTGTCAGATTTAAGATAGTACATATGGTCAACCTACTTCTGACTCCAGCAGAAATTGTCCTTTTTCTTGCTATAATGCTGGAGAGGAGAAAGCATGAGTCAGATGCTAATAGGGGAAGTCAGATAGTTTTCCAGCTCTGCTTTTCCTTCAATACCCCTCAGCCTCCAACTTTGGCAGCAAAATGTTTTCCACATAAAACTCTCAGAATAAAGCTATTCAATTCACAGTAGTTACCAAGATACCAACATGTCCATTTGGGAGAAGAAATGCAAAGCAGAATGTCCTCTCTCACTCTGACCCTTGTAGAGCAGCACTTCAATCCCTAATTCAAAGCCTTCTACTTACACCGCACACCTGGCTCCACCAGACACATGGCCAGCACTTCCCCAGGGTGAATCAGTCCATCTTCTTGAGGCCACTTTTGGGAGGACACACGTTAACTTGATTTTATAGATGAAGAAACGTAATCCCAGAGTCTAAGGTGCCACACCGGGGTGGACTTGATGTCCACACAACTCTCACTTGGAAGTCACTGGCCAAAGTGTATAATAAGAAAGCAAATCTGGACATGCCCTCCCTGTGTAAATTTCACTTTGCTGTACTCAATGTATATTCTTGAAAACTTAACAGCAGAACTAGGTGCTCATATTTGCTGTTATGTGTAATCAGAGCCATTTTGTGTTTTTTAAATTTTGGAAGATGTAATAGAAAAGGATTTAAAAATGATGTGCTGAATGGGTATTTGAGGGACATTTTTCTGACAAATACAGGGAATTATGAATTTAGACAAGCAGTAATCAGGTGTGAATCTGGAAGTGAGGGCGGAGGAGGAGAGATGGCTGAATGTGAGGAATTGACCAGGAGGTGAGGCAGAACCTGGTGACTGGTGGTATTGAGCAGGAGGCAGGAAAACAAAGCAAGGCAGAGCAATAAAAAATAACTGCAGATTTTTGGTTTATGCCTGGACAGTTGTTAGAAAGCAGTGATCATGACTGTGATAACAACATGACATGACACAAAGGTAAGTAGAGAAAGATGGTCCCTTAGGTAACAACTGTTTTGTCCATAATCAGTGATTGTTCCAGACACATTATTTCTACTCTTCTACCAATGGGGAGCTTAAATGTACAGGGAATTTTATATACATAGCAGATTTATTCCAGAGACCAAGACAAAGTTGCTTTCCCTGCAGAATCACTGCCTCTTGTCCTTGTTTCTGGGCAATACAAGCTTTGATTTTGAAGGACTTTTGATAGGACCATGCAGTCTATGAGGACTGTGGTAACTCCTTCTGAAGGCTTGAGACTGGCTACACACATTAAAAAATAGTCATTGAGTTACTATAATAATACATCACAAGATTTTTATCAGGATGGGTAAAACTGAAATTTTACTAGTTCTTTCTTTTGTCAGTATTAAAATCTGCATTTTTACAGTTCATATTTTATAGCAATTACTCCTATAGTCAAATAGCCAGGTGTCCACTATGGAAAAATTATACGAGAGAATAGGAAATTATCTAGGCTTTATTTTATTCTGTATTTTGTCATGCATGTATCTCTTTGGAGAGTGCAGAAAATATTTGTTTTGAATGTTTTTAATTTGGTGGTACTTTTAAAATGTGATTTATTGAGAACTTTATTTTTTATATTTATTTATTTATTTATTATTGTTAAATTTATTGGGGTGACATTGATTAGTAAAAATTATATAGGTTCCAGGTGTACAATTCTACAGTACATCATCGACGTGTTGCATTATGTATTCACCACTCACAGTCAGTTCTTTTCCATCACCATACATTTGACTCTTACCATATCCTCTCCCTCCCTGCTCTTCCCTTACCCTCAGGTAACCGCTAAACTATTGACTATGTCCATGAGTTTTTATTTCTTTGTTGCTTTCAGTTTTGTATTCCGCATATCAGTGAAGTCATATGGCTCTTGGTAAGAACTTAAAAAAGTCTTATGAACCAGTAGCAATTACCTAATCCTAAATTGAATCATAACCCCAAAACAATGTGTTATTAAAACATTATATTTAGCTAATCAGCAATATAACTCTACTCTCATAAAAGGAAATAATAAAAAAATGAAAAACGATAACAAAATTAAAAAATCATTTATTTTATTATTTTAATTTAACCCCCAGGTAGAAAAAGTGATCTTCTGTTGTATCTCAACATATAAAATGTGGGCAACGTTCAAAGTTTACTAAATTATTTTTAATTTTAAGAAAATATAATTTACCAATTAGATTAATGTGTTTATCATTACCTAGAGACTACAAAGAGTTTTATTTTTGATTCATAACCAAAATTTTTGTAACCTCTGGATAATAGTCAGGATTCTGGATTTTTATTATGACAAGTGTCTTTGATGTGTTAATAAAGGATACCCATATTGTAATATTTTGTAGACTCAATCTCTTTCTATTTGCTAATTTGGCAATCTTTCAATCATAGAGTTTTGAAAATGCAAATTATTTCACACAAAAAAACATAAATTCATATAGTGTACTCTATACAGTTTTAATGGATTCAGACTCTCAAAATTGTAATTCATTATAGTATTTTAATTTATTTTATTTATATGTGTATCTTGAGTTAATATGTTATTTACCTGCTAACTCAATTAAGGTTTTTGTTGGTAAATTTTTACCTTTTGACAAATTATATTTGTATAGATTAATACATTCTTAGTATATTGATAATGCATTTGATATATTTGCAAATGTAAAAATCCACCTCTTCAATTTCACTTTCATCCATGTTTACAAAGTAGTGAGATAGTGCCCATCCAACAGTTATATTGTGGAAAGGGATCTTCTCAAGTCTGAACCAAAATGTTTTAAAAATATCATTTTTCTAAGGTGCTGAACTTTTAGTTATTTTGAATATGACTTGGCAAGCCATTTGTTTATTATAGGATATTGCTACTGAACCAAGGTTGAATATACTCACTCTATCATGACAATATTTTATATACTTTATAGAGCTGATTTTATGTTATATTTCTAATGATATAAAGGTGTGTTTTCATACTGCTGATGAAGAAAATTATATTAAATGATTTGTCATTTGAAATGATTGTGCAGAAAATGCTCTATGTGTCACAGAAATCTTGAAGAACTGCCTTGAAAGGAATGGCACTGATTTATACACAAATTCCCCCTTCACACATTTACCCATACAAAATGAAGAAATCATCATGAGATGTCATATTATCCTTAATAACTATTTCCTTGACTCTAAAAAGATAAAAACTTGCAAGCTGTATCATGCTTGCACCATTTTGAGCTGATACTATATTTTGACCCTAAATTATGTCTATTCCTCAATTAGTTAGAACCCAAAAGAAACTAGGTATGTAGTAAAAAAGGACTCTCGTACCAAACTTCCAATGTACATTGGGGTATACAGTCAACTTATGTCTAATATTCATTGCTAATGAAGTCTTTACTGTCTCTGTTCTAATTGGCACTTGGGAAGTTCTATTAGGTACTACCAGCTGGAACCTATCTTTATACCCAATTCAAGTCCACCCATGTTATTTATGATTAATGATGGTATTTGTGGGATAGAAGATACTGACATGACTAGGGCAAAAGAAGGCATGCTGGGGAGGTTAGTAAAGTAAGGTGAGAGATGAGGGTGATTTTTCTTAAGGCTTGAAAGCTGGGCAGAGAGCTTTTAGCTGATGTAGTAAGAAGCAGAACCATGAGGCTTTTGGGCAGATAGTAGCAGAATTGCGTTTAAAGCATTTTGTCTGGCATTGGTGTGCAGGATGGATTAGAGAGGAGAAAAGTTAGAGTCTAAGAGATTAAGTATTAAGGGAAAAAATCCTTTATTGAGAATTTTATTATGCCTAACTCAAATTCAGGGCCAGCAACCATATACCATAAAATCATGTCCCCTATACTTCTGATGTATCAAATTTACTATCTACCTCTTCTGCATGTGCCAGTACCCTCCTCCCAAAAAGGAGCATCTGTATAATTTTTAGGAACAGAGACACTATAAACTTCTAAAGGGCAGACCTTAGGTCTTTCATTTTCAAAACTCTAGTCTTTAGAATATAATTGTTCTCATAAAATGTTTATTGAGTAAAGGAATGAAAATAAGAGTGAATATAAATGGGAACAAAGTATGCTGGAGGATATAGGTTTTCCTGAACCACAAATCAAATGGTAATAGACAACTTTAGTCTCCTGACCATATATTATTTTTTTCTGAGAACTGGACAATTGGAATAATAAACTATTCAATTTCCTTCAAAAGTGTTATACGGAATAAATACTGCTATGAACCATGTAATGCATGAAAAGATTTGTGCCTTTATCATTACTTTCATTACCCGAGTCGGGGAGAAGGAATTATAGACTAAAGGTAATATAGGCATTCCTTTAGCTGGCAACTCTGAGGTCCATAGAGATAGTCACTCATGCAATGGGAAATGTACGTATGGGAGCCTATAAAAAATATCTTCCCATAACTGTGAAAGAAATTTATTTTCAAAGCTAACAAAAATTTTAGAAAATATCTCAATAAAGTACATTATGACAAGTTTATACATCCAGAAATGTCAGTAGATTAGTAATCAAAGAGAAGTTGTGGCCAGAGCACACAGATCAGGGCAAGGTGTAGAATATCTTCAGTATGCTGGAGTCATGAGCAAGAAGCCTTGAAGGACTAGGCCAAGAAAAGTAAAAACTGTTCAACAGGATACAAAAGGGGTAACTATCATAAAGTTTGAGAGCACCTGGAGGAGCCGTCGAGTGAAAGTTAAGGTAAGTGAGCCAAAAGATCCTGAGTCTAGATGCTGATGAATGAACATGAATAAAACATTTCCTTGCAGTTAAAAGAGTGACCCTATGGGCTGTTTTGAATGGCTGTTACCCAGTTGCTGTACATTACTCACTGTTTTTAAGCATCTCATCAAGTCTATGTCTCTCTTTTGCATGGCACATATGTAAATGGAGGCCATACAACAATACAAAGAACAAGGCAGTTGAATTCTGCTTAATCTTGAGCCACAGCAGTGGGAAAAGTACTCACGTTCCACAAAGTAAGAGCTGGCATCAATCTTCCAGATAATCTGGCCCCGATGAGAACCATTGATTCCACGATTCTTATAGTCCAGAAAATTTTCGGATAAGACCTCATCTATATTTCCCAGAAAGAAAAAAAGCAGAATACAGACACATATCAGCCAATTGCATATTTAGTGAGAAAAAAGAGGAAAAGCTATTAATGCCACCTTCAGCTCAACAGAGGAAAAGGCATCTGAAATAATAAAATCAGAGAACTACAAGTATCCATAGGTACCCTCTGGACCACCTGCTTTTCAATGCAGAAGTCTCCTCTCCACTCCACAACACTCTTGACAAGTGATTATCCAGCTGGTTATTGAACACCTTCAGAAACAGAGATGTAATTGCTCCTATGGCAGTTTATTTTACTTTTGAATAGCTCTTACATGTGTGAAATCTCAGTGTGGAAATCTTCCTCCTAAAACTTCCATTAATGGGTCCCACTTTGGGTCTGAGAATGAGGCATAAAGCAAGGATCCAATCACACTTTCCATTTGGGGTTCAGTTCTCATGGGCTCCACTTTATACTATCTCTTCTTCAGCCTGGACATACATAATCATCCAATAATGGGAATCACCTATGAATTTATTCATTCACCCTTCATGCACTTGTGTATTCCTTTGTTCATTCAGGAGATACTTATCAAGATCCAGTGATCTGCCATTCTGGGAAAGATGCCATGGTGTTAGGCAAATCTGATACAGTGTTTTCTGAACTAAAGCTTACAATTGAGGAGATAGACTTTAAACACGCAGTAAAAAAATAAATGTATTATTACAACTTGTGATAAGAGAAATGAAGGGAAAGAACAGAGTGCACTTAAAAGGAAGACTAACAGGTGGTCAGTGAATGCTGAATGATGAGAAGAAGCCACCAGGGTGGAGATAGAGGGGGGCATATGGAAAGCAGAGTAAGGCCCTAAGGTGGTGTCCAAGGTCTGAGGTTGGGGGGGCCTGCTGCATGGAGGAACTAGGAGGAGCTGGTAGATGATTGTGCATTTTTCCTCTCCTACCCTTTCTCTGCTCATCACATTGTAACCTGTCAATGTCCTTGAGACAGTGTCCAGAGAGGAATGGAGCAATCATGGTTAGATCAGATCTGTGAAGACTGAGCTGATTGTTGTTGCTTTGGATCCAGAACCCATGCTTTCAGTACACATCAAGACAAGAATGTGAATTTTACTTTGAGTTTCTATTGTGCCCTTGTAGTTTCCAGTCACTGAAAAGTAACCATATGGGTTAGACGGATCTGAGGCTGTAGAAAAACCATGTTTTGAGAATCTAAATTCACCGCAGTGGCTGGAGGAACAATCAGAATTCAGAATTTCCTGAATGCAAACCCAGGGCCCCAGCTTTGTAGAGAGGAGGTGTAGATCATAGCTATCCTTTTTGCAACTACAGTACCCTGAGGTTCACATCCAACATCTTGCTGGCCTGGTAAAATAGGAGATGATGAAGTGCAAAGATAGCAAGTCTCGTAGTTGAAGTATCCAGCTCCAAGGTCTTTTCTGCCATTTACCATAAAGGGGAGAGAGTAATTACTCAGACCCGACAGGGGAGTAGTGAATGAGATAACTGATCAATGTGCTTGTGAATCAGCTATGTTAATTGCACATTTTGGCTGCCTCTTCTTTGGCAAAGATGATTGAGAAAAACAACACATCTCTGCATCATTAATAGCAGAAACTACACCCCCTGGAAAATTACCTGCAAAATTTGCCTATCTTTATATTCACAGTGTGTGCTCACAGCCCTGTTTGGGTTACTAAAATGATTGCATAATATGTCTTTTATAGTAATTGCCTCATTTCTGCAAAAAAAAAAAAGCATAATATTTTCATAGCTCCCTGGGTTTTCAGTACAGATATAATGAGTCTCACACTTAGGCAGAAATTTGCTTCATTATACCAATTCTCCAAGGTGTGGTATTCACCTGAATTTATCCACTTCAGTCACCAGAAAATACACTTTAATTGCTATGGTCAGGTACCCATATATAATAACACCTGGAAGGGGAGTATTCATTTATGCAGTAGGTAAATGTGTATTTAGGCATTGTGCTAAACTCTAGGGATACACTGGTGAACAAGACATGGACTATGTATTCAGGAAGTTTCTAATTAGGTTTACCAGACATATCATTTTAAAAGGGACAGAAAACAATAGTATTGTTCTGTTTCAAACAGTACATATGGTTAGCCTAGTGAAACCTTGAATTTAGCCCAGTGAGACTAGGCTGATCATACATATCATTTGAAATGTGGCAGTAGCATTGTTTTCTAACTCATTTAAAATGGTATGTCTTGTCAGCCTATTTCTAATAGATTTCAGTATTTATTCAAGAAAACAGACAGTTTTATTAGAATATAGTAAGTATAAGAATGGATTAAATATCAAGGAACCACAGTGGCATAAATGAGAAAAGAATGAAGGTGAGTGGGTGGGAAGAATCAGGCAAAGGCTGATGAAAATGGTAAAATAACACACATTTTAAACAGAACTAGATACATTTCACTGTATGCTTTTAAGCACAACAGATTTTAAGAGATTGCCAATTAATCTTCATAAGTATCTCATTCTCTTAACCCAAATAATAATGCTTCATAACACATATCACAAGAGAAAACAGAATAATCTATATTCTTGCCGAGACCATATATACCGAGAAATGAATTCCTTCACCAAAAGTATTTATTGCTAATTGTAAGTTACTAGTCTTTGGTTGGGAATCCAAGTGTATTGTCATGGTCAGATGTAGCAAAACCAAATCATTCTAGATATTTTATGCACAAAGAAATTGAATTCAGGGAATTAGGCATTGGAGAAATGGACTGTAGACTGAGCCTCTGGGAACAGCCCCTCAATAACACTGGCTCTCCAAGGCACTGCCTCTGCCTCACTCAGAGAGGCCATGTGGAACCTGCTGAGTACAAGAACCCCAAGCGTTCACTGTGATCCAGAGACCAGCAGGTTGCTACACAGGCCTCAGCATGGTCTCTCCACACACAGTGATAGTGACCATGGCAAACTGAGTAGGTCTTTGCTACCACTACTGTCTGCTGATATACATGAAGCAAGAAAGCGAATGCTAAAGCATGCATTAGAAAAGCTTGATTTCTCGAAGTCATGCATGCAGCAGCCACAGGCTAAACAGCAGGAGGATCCCCGTGGCTCACTCACTTCTGCCTTCCCTATCTTGGTCAAGTGCCTCTAAATGAAGGGATGAAATTTACATCCAGAATGTGGTTGCATAGGAGTCTGGGAAATGTAATTCTTAGGGACCAGATTCTGCACTAGAGAAAGGTGCTGTCAAAGAGAAGGCAGGGGCAAGCTATGCTCCCATCACACTGAGGAATGGCAGCCCCTCACATCTTTACTCTGACATTTTTGAGGGAGCATTCTTTGCTATGGCTGAAGTCTCTTAGTGGAGGCAATGTATATGTATCTAAAGGAGTATTTACAGCCCCCTTGAGGCAAGAGGATTATATCTACCATTGCTAGCTATATAATTTTTGGTGACTTATTTAATCCCTTCTGTAGCTTAGCATCCTCACTACAAAACAGAGATACTATTAGTACCAATCTCTAAAGTTTGTTGTCAATAGAATATTAGTGAGCCATAAGAAAAGATGAAATACTGCCATTTACAAAGACATGGATGGACCTTGAGATCATCATGCTAAATGAAATAAGCCAGACAGAAAAAACCAAGAACAATATGATTTCACTCATATGTGGAATATAAAACTGAAAGCAACAAAGAAACAAAAACTCATGGACACCATCAATAGTTTAGTGGTTATCTGAGGGTAAGGGAGGAGAAGGGTGAAGAAGGAGAGAGAGGGACTCAAATATATGGTGATAGAAGGACAACTGACTCGGGGTGGTGAACACATAATGCAAAATATGGATGTTGTATTGTAGAATTGTACACTTGAAACCTATGTAATTCTTGCTAACCAATGCCACCCCAATAAATTTAACAATAAAAAAGGAAAAAATAAAAAATAAAATTTTTTGTGAGGATTAAATAATCTAATATAGATAGTGGTCTTGGAACAGTGTTAGACATCTAATAAGCAGCTATTTCTGTTAACAATCTGGGCTAAAAATAGGGCCTTCTATGGAAAAACCCCATGATACTTAGTGTACAAAACCAATAATAACTTTAAATGTTAGCTATGGTCAGTACTACTTAAAATTTTGCCTTTACTCATTTTGTATAGAACATGTAGAGATATATTAAGTTTCAAAAAAATATTATATTTGTCATGTGATATTTATGTCCTCTAGTATGTAGAATCCTACATCCTACTTCACAGTTTATAATAGAGAAATCTTTACAGGTCATTAAAAATTTGAATCAGAAAGTTCTAGTGAAGCTTACAATAAATAAACACTTAAGAACAATAGACTATATTTTTCTTCCTTTGTCTTTAACATGAAAATTGTAGGTACGCTTTCTATACCTTAACTTATAATAGAAAAAGGTACAAAAATAAAACTATTGCTGTTGAGACCAGACTAGGCAAGTGAGCCCAGAATCAATTAAAAAGGAGTATTGATGTACTACTATCTAGGTCTCCTGAACTCAAAAGAAAAAATACGACATGATTTCCATTTCTCCGATAACCAAATCTTGAAAGAATCTCCAAGGATTCTTTCACTAAATTTAGAATAAATAATAGATCAGGGAGATTGGAAAAATGAAGTGATCACTAGGTAAGTCTAGAATACCCCTGAGGAGATACATAATTATTACAATATTATCAATTATATTCCCTATATTGTACCTTACATTCCCATGACTATTTGTAACTGCCAATTTGTACTTCTTAATCCTTTCACCTTTTTCACCCAGCCCTCAACATCCCTCCCATCTGGCAACCATCAGTTTGTTCTCTGTATCTATGAGTGTGTTTCTGATTTGTTTGTTCACTTACTTTGTTTTTTAGATTAATATGTAAGTGAAATCATATGGTATTTGTCTTTCTCTGTTAGACTTATTTCACTTATAATACCCTTGAGGTTCATCTATCTATATTTTTGCAAATGGCAGTAATTCATCATTTTTTATGGCCAAATAATATTCCATCATATATATGTACCACTACGGCATTATCCAGTCGTCTATCAATAGGCACTTAGATTGATTCCATATCATGACTATTGTAACTAATACTGCAATTAACATAGGAATGCATATCTTTTCAAATTAGTTTTGAATTTCTTCAAGTAAATACCCAGAAGTGGAATTGCTGGGTCATATGGTAGTTTTATTTTTTTGGAAGTTCCATACTGTTTTCCATTGTAGCTTTAGCAATTTACAATCCCACCAACAGTGCATGATGGTCTCCTTCTCACCACATCCTTGCCAATACTTGTTTGTTAATGTTTTTGATGATAGTCATTCTGACAGGTATGAGGTAATATCTCATTGTGGTTTTAATTTGTATTTCTCTGATGATTAGGTACATTGAGCAATTAGATACATTTTATGTGTGTATTAGCCATGTGTATGTCCTCTTTAGAAAAATGTCTATTCAGATTCTCTGCCCATTATTTAATGGGATTATTTGTTTCTTGGTATTAAGTTTTATGAATTCTTTATATATTTTGGATATTAACCTCTTACCAAATGTATCATTAGTAAACCTGCTTTCCCATTCAGTAGGTTGTCCTTTTTTTAAAAATGGTTTCCTTTGTGGTGCAAAACCTTTTTCATTTAATGTAGTCTCATTTGTTTATTATTTTATTTGTTTCTCTTGCCCCAGAAGATAGATCAGAAAAAAAAATTACTAAGAACAATGTCAGAGAGCTTACTGCCTATATTTTCTTCTAAGAGTTTTATGGTTTCAGGTCTTACATTTAAGTCTTTAATCTATTTTGAGTTTATTCTGGTACATGGTATAAAAATATAGTCTAATTTTATTTCTTGTATGTATCTATTTCCCAAATACTATTTATTGACTACACTGTCTTTCCCCACTCTATATTCTTGACTAGTTTGTCATATGAGATCAATTGACCATCTAGATGTGAATTTATTTCCAAGCTCTCTATTCTGTTCTATTTATCTAAGAGAGAAGACCTGCCCCCCCGCTAAATATCCCAGAATTATATGGAGGATGGGCCCCTCATAGTAGAGGCTTCCCCCACTAGGTGACTGTTCCAGGAATCCATCTGAATCAGTATACCACCTAGTATTGTTTTGAGAGGATGCATTCAGCTTCAGTGAATTTTTTGGAGGCTCTTTCAAAGCATTTATCCATTTCAGGATGGGTGATTTACATTAACAAAGTGTAGTATAACAATGCACCTGCCCACACTGTGCTGAATGTTCATCAGTTTTGACTAAAAATGGCATGACTCCCATGCCCCACCTTGTCTATTCACCCAATCTTGCCCCAAACTGCTTCTTTTTTTACTTCCCTGGATAAAAAAAAAAGCCCTCAAAGGGAAAGTTTTGGCCAATGTGGAAGAAGTGACACAAAAAACAGCAGAAGTACTAAAAGGCATCAAAATTGATGAGTTCAAACACTGTTTTGAGCTGTGGAAAAAGTGTCTTGACAGGTGTACTGCATCAAACAAAGAGTACTTTGAAGGTGACTGAAGTTTAAACATGTGAAAATAAATACAGAATTTATTATAAATACATTTCATTTTCTGGGGGTTTGCCCTGTATGTGTCTGCTTTTATGCGGGTACCATGATGTTTTGATTAGCATAGCCCTGTAGTATAGTTTGATATCAGGTAGCGTGATACCTCCAACTTTGTTACTCTTTCTCATGACTGCTGTGGCTATTTGAGGTCTTGTTTCTTATAAAAATTTCAAATTATTTATTTTAGTTCTTTGAAAAATGCCCTTGGTATTTTTATGGGAATTACATTGAATATATAGATAGATTGCTTTGGGTAGTACAGACATTTAACTATATTCATTCTTCCTATCCATGAGCATGGTATATGTTTCCATTTATTTGTATCTTCTTTAATTTCTCTCTTCAATGTCTTATAATTTCAATGTCTTATAATTTTCTGAGTACCGGTCTTTCACTTCCTTATTAAAATTTATTCCTAAATATCTTTTTATTTGAAGCAAGTGAAAATAGAATTTTCTTAATTTTTTCTGATAGTTTGTTATTGATGTATAAAAATGCAACCAATTTCTGAGTATTATCACATCATAGGTCTACTAGAAGCTGCAGAGAAAAAGCAAGAGATCAAGAAATTGTTTGAAGAAATAATGACTGAAAATTTTCCTAACCCATTGAAGGAAATAGATGTACAAGCCCAACAAGCACAGAGATTCCTGAACAAGATGATCCCAAATAGAAACACATCAGGATACATTTAAAAAGGCAAAAGTTAAAGAAAAAGAGAAAATTCTAAAACAGCAAGAGAATTGCAAGTAGTAACTTATAAAAAGACACTCATTCAACTTTCAGCATATTACTCATCAAGAACTTTACAGGCCAGAAAGGATTGGCAGAACATATTCAATGTGATGAAAACCAAGAATCTACAATCAAGAATAATGAATCCGGCAAGGCTAGCATTCAAAATTGAAGGACAGATAAAGTTCTCAGATAAGAAAAAGTTAAAGGAGCTCATCACACCCAAACCAGTCCTACAGGAAATGTTAGAGGGACTTCTTTAACATGGGAGGAGGGATGAGAGAGTGGGTAAAATAAGGGAGAAGTTCAGTTTGATTGTTATAATGCAATAATCAAGGAGATAACATGGGGATATAGTCAATAAGGTTGCAGTAACTTTGTGTGGTGTCAGATGGGTACTAGGTTTGTTGGGGTGATGGGAGGAGAGATAGAAGGCTGAGAAAAAAGGGAAAAAATCAAGAAGTACAAATTCATAGTCACAGAATAGTCACAGGGATATAAAATGCAGCATAGAGCATATAGTCAATAATATTTTAATAAATATTATAATATGTATGATGTTAGAAGGAATCAGATGTATCAAAATGAGGATTTACTAAGTTATATAAATGACTCACCACTATGCTCTACACCTGAAACCATTATAATATAGTATGCAAAATGTAATTAATATTTTTTCTGATTAAAAAATATGGTGAATGTTAAAATAAAAAAATTATTACGGTAAAATGCATGTTGCCATGAATCTCCTCTCAATTACTCCCTCACTTTAAATACATAAATCCCATTATTCTTGCTACAGTATGAAGCAGTTCTGGAAGTACTTTTTTGTGCATGTCTGAGAAATGGGCAAACTATTTCATCCTCCATCATGAAAACACTCTGTGTCACACATTGCTTCTGATACAGCAATTTCTATCGAATAAAAATTGTACAGTGTGTTCTCATCCACCTTATTTATCAGATCTGGCAGAATGCAATGTCTGACTTTTCCCCAAAGTTGAAATAACCATAAAAGGTAAATGTTTTGAATCAATTCAGGACATTGAGGCAGCCAGAACAGTGCAACTAAAGACCCTCATGAAAGAGGACTTCCAGAACTGCTTCAGAAAGTGGCACTAACAATGAGATAAGTGTGTTCAAAGCAAGAGAGAGTATATTGAGGAAGATTAATGGCAATGTGTCTTTTAGAGTACCAAATTTTTAAAAATTTAATCATCCACCATATTTTTTATAAAACCTCATACATCAGAAATATGTCTTTGCTTTTCACGGTTGTGTGGTACTGTTACCACTGTTACATCAGGTGCTATAAAACTGTGTAAAGTGAGTACGTGGCCACAGTAGTCATAAGTTTCAGGCAATATATTAGATACTGTCTTTTACTGTGAATAATATGCTCTCATGTATAATGCACACCCATTTGTTTGACTCAAACTTTCAGGGAAAATATCTTTCATTTTAATTTTTTAATTTAAATTTATACTTGTTTACATTTAGGTACTTGTTTTCATATTATAAAATATGTTAGCATTTATTTTTTTAACATATAATGGTACAAGAAATTTTATGTAACAATCATTACAAAACACAAGAACACATAAAAAGTACAATAATTTTATGTATAATTTTTTATATGAAAGAAACTAATTATATTCCAAGGTAGTATTTTGCATATGGGTATTATTATTAATTTCTAGAGTTACACTTTTAACTCACAAGCATAAATAAAATTATTAAAATCATTTATGAGATTGAAGGCAAGATGGTGACAGGAGAGGAGGTCCCTAAAGCCTCTCCCAGAAAATACAATTGAACGGCCATACAGGAGCCAAGAAAGAGGACCTTGAGTGACAAAACGGCTGTTGAGAAGTCCACAAATCACAAGTAAACACCGGAAGGTTGGCGAGAAGGGGGTGAGTCGGGGAGAGGGAAGGGAGCAGAGACAGACTACAACAGAACAGAATCACTGCTGACTATTTAGAGTGGCGCAGTTTGGGGGAGGGTAGAGACCATGGGGCAGCTGGGCTTTGGAGTGGCATGCTGGGGACGGAGTTGGGGAGCCAGCCTCTGGAACTTTTGAGTGGTAGAAGGGCTGAGAGAGGACTCTGAACTGCAAAGATGACACCCCAGCTCTAAGCCCCCTGTAGATCTACACAGGGCTGCAGTTCCTGTTCCCATCCCGCTGCAAAGATAACCCTTCTGTCTCAGGCTAGGCCAACAGCTTTGGACTTATGGAGCGTGCACTTCTTCGTGCACCCCAGGGATCTGAAAGCAGTGTGAGCCCATAGACAGCCAGATGCTGAATCAGGGCTAGGAAGAAAGACTGATTTGATAGCATTCACCTGATCCAGCAGAAACAAGCCTCGGAACAGCTTCCCCAGCAAAGGGAAGAAGGCAGAGCCGCCCTTGGAGTGCCTTTTGTTGGCCTCTCCCCAGGATATATGCGCATAGACTCCAAACGCAGTAGGAGATCAGAAACAAGAAACAAGCAGCCCCCACTCCCCCAAAACGTGACCCCCAGTCCCACCTAGTGTCTGGCCTACAGCAAGACACCACAAAAGCAATAATCTCGGCACTGAACATAAAGCCCTCATGTCAAAGAGGAATAACACAGCGGACAAGATGAATTCCTTAAAAACTAAAACTCCTCAGAAAGAACATGAAATTTACCCAGAAGACAGCTTGTTAGAAATGGAAGGGTTGGATTTAAGTGACAGAGAATTTAAAGCAGCCATTCTAAAGGCTGTGAGAGAAATGAAAACCTATTGGCAGAACACCATAGCTGAGATAAATAATATAAAAAAGGATATAAACGACATAGAAAAGGAACTCTGTGAACAAAAACAACAATTTAACAAAGAAATTTAACATAAGAAAGATTGAGACGGAAATACAAGAAATAAATAATACGATAAAAGGAGTGAGAAATGAAATAACTGCCATAGGAAACAGGACCAACCAGATGGAGGAAAGAATTAGTGATATTGAAGATCAGAACATGGAAACAGCTCAGAAAGAGGAAGAGAGGGAATGTAGAACCAAAAGGATTGAAAGAACTCTGTAAGAACTATCTGACTCCCTGAGACAAAACATCATCAGGATAATAGGAATAGAAGAGGGGGAAGAGCAATCCACAGACAGCATACTCAAACAAATCATAGATGAGAATATGGAAAGAGCTGGAACCACAAGTTCCAGAAGAAAACAGGTCCACCAGATACCTGGACCATAACAGATCTTCTCCAAGACACATGGTACTAAAGATGTCCAAAACTAAAGACAAAGAGACAATTCTCAAGGCAGCCAGGGAAAAAGGAATTATAACCGTTAGAGGAAAACCCATCAGGCTGGCATCAGGTTTCTCAGCAGAAACTCTACAAGCTAGGAGAGAGTGGAATCCAATATTCAAAAATTTAAAAGAGAGAAACTTCCAGCCAAGAATAAATTATCCAGCAACATTATCTTTCAGATATGAAGGTGGAATAAAGACCTTCTCAGACAAACAGAAGCTAAGGGAATTTGCCAGCACAAGGCCAGCACTCCAAGAAATACTGAAGGAGACTCTTCAACCTGAAACAAAACATCAGGAAAAATGGAACAAAGTTGGGGCAACAAGAAAGAAACAAAAACAAACAAACAAACAAAGACAAAGAAAGAAATAAGTATGGCCACATATCTATCATCACTCTAAATGTTAATGGACTGAACTCACCAATAAAAAGACACAGAGTAGAAGACTGGATTAAAAAACAGAATGCATCCACATGCTGTCTCCAAGAAACACACCTCAGCCATAAGAACAAACACAGACTCAGAGTGAAAGGATGGGATACAATACTCCAAGCAAATGGTAACCAGAGAAGAGCAGGAGTGGCCATACTGATATCTGGTGAAATAAACTTCAAGTTAAAAAAGATAGTAAAAGACAAAGATGGTCATTACATAATGATAAAAGGCACAATGCAACAACAAGAAAACTTGACACTAATCAACATATATGCTCCCAACCAGGAGGCACCAAAATATACAAAGAAACTACTAACAGACTTGAAAGGAGAAACTGATGAATACACAATCATAGTGGGGGACTTAAACACCCCGCTAACAGCCATGGACAGATCATCCAAACAGAAAATAAATAAGGAAATAACAGCCCTAAACGACACATTACAGCAATTGGACATCATTGACATTTACAGGACACTTCATCCAGCAAAAAGAGACTACACCTTCTTTTCTAGTGTGCAAGGAACATTCTCAAGAATAGACCATATGCTGGGACACAAAGGTAGCCTCAGGAAATTCAAGAAGATCGAAATCATACCAAGTGTATTCTCAGACCACAAAGCTTTGAAATTGGAGATCATTGTAAAAGAAAAGCAGAAAAAACCACATATACATGGAGATTAAACAACAGCTTATTTAAAAAGAACTGGATAAAAGTACAAATAAAAGATGAGATTAAAAAATATATAGAAACTAATAACAATGAAAATACAACATATCAGAATTATTGGGACACAGTGAAAGAGGTAATAAGAAGGAAATTTTTATCACTACAGGCCTATCTTAAGACACAAGAAAAATCACAAGCAAATATCTTAGCATCCCATCTTAAAGAATTAGAAAAAGAAGAGCAGACAAATCCCAAAGTCAGAAGAAGGAAAGAAATAATAAAAATTAAAGCAGAGCTAAACCAATTAGAGAACAGAAGGACAATAGAAAAAATTAATATAACGAAGAGCTGGTTCTTTGAGAAAGTCAACAAAATTGACAAAACCCAGGAGAGACTAAAGGATGAAAGGAAAGGACACAAAATGTCCAAAATTAGAAATGAAAAGGGAGAAATTACCACTGATCCACAGAAATACAAAGGATTATAAGAAAATATTATGAAGGACTTTATGCCACGAAATTTAACAACCTAGAAGAAATAGACAAGTTTCTAGAAACTTATAGCCTACCAAGACTGAATCAAGAAGAACTGGATAATCTAAATAGACCAATCAACAGCCATGAGATTGAAATGACTATCCATAATCTCCCTAAAGGCAAAAGCCCTGGACCAGATGGTTTCACCAACAATTCTACCAAGCATTCAAAGAAGAATTAACACCTATCCTCCTCAGACTCTTCCAAAAAATTGAAGAGAAAGCAATACTTCCTAACTCATTCTATGAGGCCAACATTACTCTAATACCAAAGTCTGGCAAAGACAACACAAAATAAGAAAACTATAGACCAATATCTCTGATGAACACAGATGCAAAAATCCTGAACAAAATATTAGCAAACAGAATACGACAATGCATCAAAAAGATCATACATCATGATCAAGTGGGATTCATCCCACCAGCACAAGGATGGTTCAACATACGAAAATCAATCAATGTGATACACCACATAAACAAAATAAAAGATAAATACCATATGGTCATTTCAATTGATGCAGAAAATCTTTCGACAAGGTACAACATCCTTTTATGATCAAAACACTAAATAAAATAGGTATAGAAGGAACGTATCTCAACATAATAAAGGCCATATATGACAGACCCAGGCTAACATCATACTGAATGAGAAAAGCTGAAGCCTATTCCCATAAAATCAGGAACAAGACAGGGATGCCCCCTGTCACCATTGTTATTTAATATAGTACTGGAAGTTCTAGCCACAGCAATCAGGGAAGAGAAAGGAATAAAAAGTATCCAAATTGGGAAAGAAGAGGTCAAATTTTCACTATTTGGGGATAACACGATCCTTTATATAAAAAATTCCAAAGATTCCACCCGGAAAGTATTAGAAACAATTAACGAATATAGTAAAGTTGCAGGATACAAAAATCAATGTACAAAAATCAATAGCATTCCTTTACACAAACAATGAACCCTCAGAAAAAGAAATGAGGGAGTCAATTCCTTTTGCTATCACAACAGAAAGAATGAAATACCTGGGTATTAACTTAACAAAGAACGTGACAGACTTATACACAGAAAACTATAAGACACTTTTGAAAGAAATTGGAACAGACTTTAAGAGGTGGAAAAATATCCCCTGTTCATGGACAGGAGGACTTAACATTCTTAAAATGGCCATTCTTCTGAAAGCAATCTACAGATTTAATGCAATACCCATCAAAATCCCACAATCATACTTTCGTGAAATAGATAAAAGAATTATTAGATTTATATGGAACCACGAAAAAACTTCGAATTGCCAAAGCAATACTACATAAAAAGAATAAGGCATGGGAAGTAAAAGGAAAAATAAATGAATGGAACTATATCAAACTAAAAAGCTTCTGCACAGCAAAAGAAACCATCAACAAGGCAAAGAGACAGCCACCTGAATGGGAGAAAATATTTGCAAATAATGCATCAGATAAGGGTCTAATATCTAAAATATATAAAAAACTAATAAGACTTAACAACACGAAAACAAACAACCCAATTGAAAAGTGGGCAGAAGAACTAAACAGGGTACGAAGAAATACAAATGGCCAGCAGACATATGAAAAAATGCTCATCCTCATTAGCTATCAAGGAAATGCAAATCAAAACCACAATGAGATACCACCTCACACCTATGAGAATGGCTATTATCAACAAGACAAGGATTAACAAGTGCTGGAGAGGATGTGGAGAAAAAGGAACTCTGGCACACTGCTGGTGGGAGTGCAAACTGGTACAACCACTGTGGAAGGCAGTGTGGAGTTTCCTCAGAAAATTGGGAATGGAGCTACCATTTGATCCAGCAATCCCCCTTCTCGGGATCTACCCAAAGACTTGAAAAGCTTTGTCCGCAAAGACTTATGTACCCCAATGTTCATCGCAGCGCTGTTCACAGTGGCCAAAACATGGAAACAACCAAAGTGCCCTGTGACAGATGACTGGATAAAGAAGCTGTGGTACATTTACACAATGGAATATTACTCAGCTATAATAAAAGTTGAAATATTGCCATTTGCAACAAAATGGATGGACCTGGAGATCATCATGCTTAGTGAAATAAGCCAGACAGAAAAAACAAAGAACTGTATGACTTCACTCATATGTGGAATATAAAACTGAAAGCAAAGAAAAAAGAAATGAAGAAACAAGTAACCCATGGACACAATCAATAGTTTTAATGTTTATGTGGGGACAAGTGGGTTAGGGAGGGGAGAAAGGGGAGGGAGTGGGAGCGGGGGAAGCTAAATATAAGGTGATGGAAAGAGAAGTCACATTAGGTGGTGAACTTGTTATACATCAAGTTGACAATGCACTGTAGAATTGTATACCTGAAACCTATGTAATCCTTGTTAACAGATGTCACCCCAGTAAGTCTAACAATAAAAATGAATTAAAAAATAAAACAAAAAAAACCATTTATATAGATATAGAATTATTATTACCCAGGCATAATGCTCATCCTTATTCTTCCCTCACAAATTTTGGGGAAAAAGTGCACCTTATACATGACAAAATATGGTAGAGAAATAGATCCCTATTTACAAAAAATATATATATATATACAAGTCCTTTTTGACCACACATAGAATATTTACAAACATAGATAAATCACCAAGAATTCTCAAAAAATTCCACAGAATCAACTTGATACAGACCATAATCTCTAACCTGACAAAGATGAAACAACCTAGAAGATGTGGAAGAAAATATATTAATATGTCCCTGGAGACCAGCCTATGGGAGTGCTACGAAGATTCCATTTTAAAGAATTTAAAATTTTCTCTTAGTTATCATCTGTTGATTTGTTAAATTTTTAATGCATGAATGTAAACTAGTTTCATTATGTTTAAATTAAGGATCAAATTATAGCATTGTATAGCGAGAGTATGCTGTAGCATAATATAATAATGATATCGTTTATTAAAATTCTAAATTAATAAGAAAGTTAGTTTTGGGATTTTTGGTCAAAATAGCGGTGTATGTAAATGCTCATGCCCACACAAAAATTACAACTAAACTATAGAACAACCATAATTGAGAATTTTCTGAAATATAGCTCAACAGAAATCAAGAACATACAGAAGAACCCACTTCAAGACTGGTAAGGAGGTAGAGATGTGGAATAGTCTGGTCCCATACCTGCGTGTAGCAGTTAAAAATTGGGAAGGATATCTCAGCTGCAGAGATACCCACCTCCTGGAGAAGTGAGGGGTTCCAGACCCATACAAAGCTCCACAGCCAAGGGTTCCATACTTGAAGAAAGTTCCCATAACTTCTGGCTGTGAACAGCAGTGGAGATTGTGGCTAAGTAAAATGAAGTGGGGCTGCTGTCCCAGGAGCTCCTTTTAAATGTCCTGTGAATGGACTTACTTGCTGACAGACTCAACTATTCTGAACTCCAATGCTGGGAGCTGCTTGAATGACACTAGGGACATAGAGAAAGAAATTGAGTTGTCTATCTTCAGGGTGAGGGCTAAAAGAGCAGGTTTTTTTTCAGAAAAAAAAAGTGCTGGCAGAATGCATCATTTCTTTGTTGAGCCCTTCCCTTTTTCAGTGTGCAGATGCAGATGGCCACCATATTTGAGTCTCCATTAAACTGGCTAACACAAGTTAGCCAGCCCTGGTGATTCCTTGAGACCACACTCCACCCACCTTGTGGACTATCCAAGCTACTTCCAAGGGCATTTCCATACAAATGGCCTGTCTTGGCTCATGCTGCAGAATTTCCTAAAATCTCTCAAAGTTTCACACAAACCAAAAAAGCACAATCTAGCCTTGGTGTGCCCCCTATCTTTAGCTGAACAACTGTAACCTGGCAACAGTGGTAACCATTATGGGTTTGTGGTTTTGTCCCTTGAGGCACCTCCAAGCCTAGTAGGATGGCAAACATCTGTGGACTAGTTTGTGGCTCATACTAGGTGACCTCAGGATGCTACAGGACACAGAATGATGCAGAACTTGGCTTACTGCAGGGCTCCTCCCAGAAGACTCTGGAGACAGAATTCCCAGTTAGCAGCTTTGGACCATGCCTGAGTACCACCCAATTATCTCTGAAAACTACAACTCAAACAGCAAACTGGGCAGGCACCAGAGACCTGCAAAACAAATTCTACTCCAGAGGGTCATCCCCTGCAGAACAGTTCCTCCACTGTAGTCACAGCCAGTCCTCACAAACAATCAGCCCTAAGGTCAGTCTCTCCCATTGATGTGCAAACAACAATCAAGTGTCAACTGTACAAGAGGGCAAAACAATCCACACAAGAGACACACCTGAAATACCTGGCTCAGGAGACCAGGAAGATTGTGCCACTGGGCCCCACAGGATACTTACTATATAAGGACACTATACTAAAACTGGGAGACATAGCAGTCCTACCTAATACATAGAAACAAACACAAGGAAGCAACCAAAATAGGGAAACAAAAATACCATATTCCAAATGAAAAAATAGAACAAAGCTCCAAAAACAGATTTAATGAATGGAGATAAGCAATTTATCAGAGGCAGTGATCAAAACACTAGTTATACGATTGCTCTATAATCTCAAGGAGAGCTTCAACAAAAAGATTAAAAACAATAATGGAGATGGAAAACATAAAAAGAACCAATCAGAAATGAAGAATACAATAAATGAAATGAGGAATACATAAGAGGGAATCAACAATAAGATTACATGAAGAAGAGGGTCAAATCAATGATTTAGAAAATAAGGTAGTAGAAAACACCAAATAAGAACAGCAAAAAGAAAAAAAAATACTAAAATATAAGCCTAGCTTAAGGGGCCTTTGGAACAACATCAAGCATACCAACATTTGTATCATAGGGTACCAGAAGGAGAACAGAGAAAGCAAGGAATTGAAAACCTATTTGAAGAAATAATGACAGAAAACTTCCCTAACCTGGTGAAGAAAATAGACATATAAGCCCAGGAAATGCAGAGTCCAAAACAAGATGAACCCAAAGAGGCCCACACAAAGACACATAATAATTAAATGCCAAATGTTAAAGACAAAGAAAGAATCTTAAAAGCAGCAAGACAAAAGCAGATAGTTACCTCTAAGGGAGCTCCCATTAGCCTTCCAGCTGATTTCTCAACAAAACCTTTGTAGGCCAGAAGAGATTGGCAGGAAATATTTGAAGTGATGAAAAGCAGGGACATACAACCAAGATTACTCTACCCAGCAAAGCTATTATTTAGAATTGAAGGACAGATAAAGAGCTTCCCAGATAAGAAAAGGATAAAGGAATTTATCACCACCAAACGAGTATTAGAAGGAATCTTATAAGGACTTGTTTAAGATGAAAAAAATATTGACATGAATAATAAAATGGTAATAACTACATATCTGTCAACAATTACTTTAAATGTAAATCAGTTAAATGCTCTAATCAAAAGATAGGGTGGCTGAATGGTTAAGAAAACCAGACCGTTACATATGTTGCCTACAAGAGATGCTCTTCAGATTGAAAGACACAGAGAATAAAGCAAAGAGTTGGGAAAAGGTAGTTCATGAAAATGAAAAAAAAAAAAAAGCTGCAGTAGCAATATTTATACCAGCCAAAACAAAATTTTTGATGAAAAAAATGGTTTATTATTAATATCACAAACCTCCCAGTTCCTAACTTAGTTCCAAATAAGCAATTATCCCATTTATTTCTTCTTCCTTCTTCTTTTTCTGACCAACTTTCTAATTCTGGAAGGTTGTATATATTTCACTTTTAAATTAAAAAAGTTTTGTTTTATTGTTAGACTTATTAGGGTGACATTTGTTAGCAAGAATTACATAGGTTCCAGGTGTACAATTCTATATTGCATTGTCAACTTGTTGTATAATAAGTTCACCACCCAGTGTGAATTGTCTTTCCATCAATATATATTTAGCTCCTCCTCCCTCCCCTCCCAGACCCTCCCCCTTCTCCCATCCCCTCCTACTTATCCCCAAATAAACATTAAACTATTAATTGTGTCCATGGTTTTTTTCTTTGTTTGTTCATTTTTTTTTCTTTGTTGCTTTCAGTTTTATATTCCACATATGAGTAAAGTCATACACTTCTTGGTTTTTTATCTGTCTGGCTTATTTCTTGTAGCATGATGATCTCTAGGTCCATCTATTTTGTTGAAAATGGCTGTATTTCCTCTTGTCATAAGCAGAGTAATATTCCATTGTGTATTTGTACCACAGTGTCTTTATCCAGTCATCTGTCACAGGGCACTTTGGTTGTTTCCATGTATTGGCCACTGTGAACAGTGCTGCAATGAATATTGGGGTACATAAGTCTTTGTGGACTAAGGTTTTCAAGTTTTGTGGTGAGATCCCAAGAATAAGGATTGCTAGGTCATATGATAACTCCATTCCCAATTTTCTGAGGAAACTTCATAGTGTCTTCCATGGTGGTTTTACCAGTTCGCACTCCCATCAGCAGTGTGTGAGAGTTCCTTTTTCTCCTCATTTTCTCCAGCACTTTTTATTCCTTGTCTTGTTGATAATAGCCATTCTAACAGGTGTGAGGTGGTATTTCATTGTGGTTTTGATTTGCATTTCCCTGATAGCTAATAAGAATGAGCATTTTTTTCATATGTGTGGAGGCCATTTTTATTTCTTCGTGGGAGAAGAGTCTGTTTAGTTCTTCTTTCACTTTTTAATTGGATTGTTTTCTTGTTGTTAAGTCATATTAGTTCTTTATAATTTTAGATATTAAAACCTTATCTTATGCGTTGTTTGCAAATATTTTCTCCCATTTAGTTGGCTGTGTTTTTGCTTTGTTGATGGTTTCTTTGGCTGTGCAGAAGCTTTTTAGTTTGATTTAGTTTCATTCATTTATTTTTGCTTTTACTTCCCTTGCCTTTGATATCAGGTTCATGCAGTCTTCCTTGAGCCCTAGGTCTATAAGTTTAGTACCTATATTTTAATCTATACAGTTTGTTTCAGGTCTTATATGAAGGTCTTTAATCAATTTTGAGTTAATTCTTGTATATGGTGATAGTTCATAGCTCAGATTCATTCTTTTGCATGTTTTTTCCAGTTTTTCCAGCACCACCTACTGAAGAGGCTGTCTTTTCCCCATTGCATATTTTTTACTCCTTTATTAAAAATTATTTGCCCATAAATTTGTGAATTTATTTCTGGGTTTTCAGTTTTTTTCCATTGGTCTATTTTTCTGTTTTTCTGCCAATACCATGCTGTTTTGACTATTGATGCTTTGTAATTCGAATTGAAGTCAGGGAGTGTAATACCACCAGTCTTATTTTTTCTATGTAGTATTGCTTTGGCAATTCAAGGTTTTTTAGGGTTCCATATAAATCTGATAATTCTTTTATCTATTTCATGCAAGTATGATTGAGGGATTTTGATAGGTATTGCATTTAATCTGTAGATTGCTTTGGGCAAAATGACCATTTTAACAATGTTAAGTCTCCCTATCCATGAACAGGGGATATTTTTCCATGTCTTAGTGTCTGCTTCAGTTTCTTTCAAAAGTGTCTTATAGTTTTCTGTGTATAAGTCTGTCACATTCTTTGTTAAGTTAATTCCCAGGTATTTTATTCTTTTTGTTGTGATAGCAAAAGGAAGTGACTCCCTCATTTCTTTTTCTTTGGATTCATTGTTTGTATATAGGAATGCTGATGATTTTTTTTACATTGATTTTGTATCCTGAGATTTTACTATATCTGTTTATTGTTTCTAATAGTTTCCTGGTGGAATCTTTGGAATTTTTTATATAAAGAATCATGTCATCTGCAAATAGTGGCAATCTGACCTCTTCTTTCCCAATTTGGATACCTTTTATTCCTTGCCCTTGCTTGATTGCTGTGGCTAGTACTTCCAGTACTGTACTATATTTAATAGCAGTGGTGACTGGGGACATCCCTTTCTTTTTGTTCCTGATTTTAGGGGAATAGGCTTCAGTTTTTCCCCATTTAGTATGATGCAGCCAAAGGCTTGTCATATATGGCCTTTATTATGTTGAGATACTTTCCTTCTATACCTATTTTATTTAGTGTTTTGATCATAAATGGATGTTGTATCTTGTCGAAAGCTTTTTCTGCATCAATTGAAATGACCATATGGTCTTTATCTTTGATTTTGTTTATGTGGTATATCACATTGATTGATTTTCGTATGTTAAACCATCCTTGTGCTCCTGGGATGAACCCCACTTGAGCATGGTGTATAATCTTTTTGATGCATTGTTGTATTCTATTTGCTAATATTTTGTTCAGGATTTTTGCATCTGTGTTCATCAGAGATATTGGTCTATAGTTTTCTTTTTTTGTGTTGTGTTTGCCAGGCTTTGGTATTAGGGCAATGTTGGCCTCATAGAATGAGTTAGGAAGTATTGCTTCCTCTTCAATTTTTTGGAAGAGTCTAAGGAGGATAGGCATTAATTTTTCTTTGAATGCTTGGTAGAACTCATTGGTGAGATCATCTGTTCCAGGGCTTTTGCCTTTAGGGAGATTATGGATAGCCATTTCAATCTCATTGCTATTGATTGGTCTATTTAGATTATCCAGTTCTTCTTGGTTCAGTCTAGGTAGGCTGTAAGTTTCTAGAAACTTGTCCATGTCTTCTAGGTTGTTAAATTTCGTGGCATAAAGTCCTTCATAATATTGTCATATAATTCTTTGTATTTCTGTGGTATCAGTGGTAATTTCTCCCCTTTCATTTCTAATTTTGGATAGTTGATAGTTCTGTTTTTTCCTTTTGCTCTTTGATTAGTCTAGCCAGGGGGTTGTCAATATTGTTGATTTCCTCAAAAAACAAGCTCTTTGTAATATTAATTTTTTCTGTTGTCCTTCTGTTCTTTAATTGGTTTAGCTCTTCTTTAATTTTTGTTATTTATTTCCTTCTGCTGACTTTGGGTTTTGTCTGCTCTTCTTTTTCTAGTTCTTTAAGATGGGATGCTAAGATGTTTGCTTGTGATTTTTCTTGTTTCTTAAGATAGGCCTGTAGTGATATAAATTTCCCTCTTATTACCGCTTTCACTGTGTCCCAATAATTCTGATACATTGTATTTTCATTGTCATTAGTTTCTATATATTTTTTAATCTCATCTTTTATTTGTTCTTTTATCCAGTCCTTTTTTAATAAGCTGTTGTTTAATCTCCATGTATATGTGGTTTTTTCTGCTTTCCTTTTACATTTGATCTCCAATTTCAAAGCTCTGTGGTCTGAGAATACACCTGGTATGATTTCGATCTCTTGAATTTGCTAAGGCTACTTTCGTGTCGCAGAGTGTCGTCTCTCCCTGAGAATATTCCATGTGCACTAGAAAAAAAGTTATAGTCTCTTTTTGCTGGATTAGTGTCCTATAAATGTCTATTATGTCCAATTGCTGTAATGTGTCATTTAGAGCTGATAGGTCCTTATTTATTTTCTGTTTGGATGTTCTGTCCATGGCTGTAAGGGGGGTGTTTGAATCTCCCATGATGATTGTACTTTTTTCAGTTTCTCCTTTCAGATCTGTTAGTAGTTGTTTTGTATATTTTGGTGCTTCCTGGTTGGAAGCATATATATTAATTAGTGTCAAATTTTCTTGTTGTTGTATTGGTCCTTTTATCATTACATAATGTTCATCTTTGTCTCTTGCTATCTTTTTTAACCTGAAGTTTATTTCATCAGATACCAGTATGGCAATTCCTGTTTTTCTCTGGTTACCATTTGCTCGGAGTATTGTTTCCCATCATTTCACTCTGAGTCTGTGTTTGTCCTTACGGCTGAGGTGTATCTCTTTGAGACAGTACATGGATGGGTTTTCTTTTTTAATCCAGTCTGCTACTCTGTTTCTTTTTATTGGTGAGTTCAGTCCATTAACATTTAGAGTGATGATCGATATGTGAGGATTTCCTGCAGCCATTGCTTTTGTTGTTGTCCTTTTTTTTTGTTTTATTTTTGTTGCCCCAACTCTATTTCATTTGTCCTGATGTTTTATTTAGGTTGAAGAGTTTCCTTCAGTATTTCTTGAAGTGCTGGCCTCATGCTGGTGAATTCCCTCAGCTTCTGTGTGTCTGAGAAGGTCTGAATTCCACTTTCATATCTCAAAGATACTTTTCCAGGATAATTTATTCTTGGATGGGAGTTTCTCTCTTTTTAAATTTTGAATATTTGATTCCACTCATTTCTGGCTTGTAGAGTTTCTGCTGAGAAGTCTGATGCCAGCCTGATGGGTTTTCCTCTAAAGGTTATAATTCTTTTTTACCTGGCTGCCTTGAGAATTGTCTGTTTGTCTTTAGGTTTTTTTGTTGTTTTGTTTTGTTTTGTTTTTGGTATGTGGGTAGTTCCCTGTCTGGGAATTGAAAACAGGCCGCAGCATTGACAGTGCCAGCACTGAAGCTTTAAGCCACTACACCACCAGGGAACTCCCCTGTCTTTACTTTTTGACACCTTTAGTACAATGTGTCTTGGAGAAGGTCTGCTAGGGTCCAGATAGCTAGGGGACCTATTTTCTTCTTGAATTTGGGGTTGCAGATCTTCCATAGGTTTGGAAAGTTCCCATCTACTATTTGAGTATGTTCTCTAAAGAGTGCTCTGCTCCTTTTTCTAATCCTATTATCCTGATGTTGTTTAGTCTGATGGCATCAGATAGTTCTTGCAGAGTTCTTTCAATCCCTTTGGTTATATACTCCCTGTCTTTCTCTTTTTGAGATATTTACATGTTTTGATCTTCACTATCACTAATTCTTTGCTCCATCTGGTTGGTCCTTTTTTCTATGGCAGTTATTTTATTTCTTACTTCTTTTATTGTATTATTTATTTCTCTAATATCCATCTCAATCTTCCTTATGTTTTGGATATCTTTGTTAGATTGTTCCTTTTGTTCATGGATTTCCTTTCATAGGTCATTCACCTCAGTTATGTTGTTCTGCCAGTATGTTTTCATTTCACTCAGAGCCTTTAGAATAGCTACTTTAAATTCTCCGTCAGTTAGTTCTGAAAATTCTATGTCTATGAAACTCTCTTCTGGATGTTGTAAATGTTTTTTTCTGAGCAGTTTTAGATCCTGAGGAATTCATACTGTCTGCTGAGTTCTTCCTCTTTGGCATGAAGATTTTATAGTATTTTTTTGTGGTGTCTTGTTCTAGGGAAGACACTAGGTGGCCCTGGGAGCCAAGTTTTGGGAGAGAAGGGTGGTGTTTAGGCCTTATCTCTGGTCTCCAGCTGTGTTTGGAGGTGGAGTACATCTGTCTGGTGTCTCCCCTTCTTCCAGTTTGTTGGGGAGGCTGTAGGAAAGGGGTGAGGTCAACAAAAAGCATACTGGGGCAGCTACACCTCCTTCCCTATGCTGGGGAAGCTAGAGGATGCAGGCTGAGGCTGCTCTTGCTGGCTGGGATGAATGCTATCAAATCCACCTTTCTTCGCAGGCCTGCTCCAGTGACGCACCATTCGTGGCAGAGTCTGCAGGCTTGCACAGTGTGTGGGTGCTGGGTGCATGCTAACTACAAGTCCAAAGCCATGGGCCTGATGTCATGGGTCATGCGAAGGCAACCATCTTGCCTCAGCCATGGGTCAGGAACTGCGGCCCTGTGGATGAGCCATGCATGCATGTGCTCTGGACTGTGAGGAGCTGGGAGCCGAGATGCTGCCTCTGGGGCCCCACCTTGGGCTGTGGCTGTTCAGAGTCTTCACTGAGCTCTCTTGCTACTTAAGAGCTTCAGATGCTAGCCCCCAAGCTCTGTCCCCAGCATGCTGCTCTAAGGCCCAGCTCCCCAACAGTCTCCCACCATTCTGCCACTTTGGCTGGCTTTCACTCTTGTCACCTCTTGGCCTCCCCACTCCCATGCACTGGGCTGCTCCCAGATAGTTAGCAGCAGTGGGGTCCTGTAGCAATTCATCTCTGCTGCCTCCACTCTGTCCCACTCATCCCCTTCTCTCCAACCTACAGGTGTTTTCTTGAAATGTGTGGATTTCTCAGTTGTCATTGTGTCACTCAGGGTCTTCTTTCTTGGGTCCTGGATGGCCTTTCAATTGTGTTTTCTAAGAAAGTCTTTAGGGACCTCCTCTCTGGTTTCCATTTTTCCCTTCTTCCAAATATAAATTTTAAAACAATGCTATTGCAAGAGAGAAATAAGGACCCGGTAATTTCACTTCTGAGTATTTACTTATTCAAAGAAATGCAAAATGCCACTTAGAGAAGATGTGTCTATTACAGCATATTTACAATAGCCAAGATGTGGAGGCATCCTGGGTGTCCATGTATAGATAAAAGAAGAGGTGGTACATTTTCAGAAGATGACAAAAAATGTATACACATCTTAAGAAAAGAAAAATTGTATTAAAATTATAACACTCAATATATACTAATATTGAAAGATGAATACAAGTCACATTTGACTTCTGCAATTATAGGAGGTGCTCAAAGGGGTTACCATCAGTGTCCAGACACTTCTGATTATGGCGAACTACTGCTTGAACAACGTTGACCAAAGCTTCCACTTGTATCGCTGCACATGCTGTTTCAACTTCTTCCTGAAGTACTACCAATGTAGCTGGTTTTTTATGGTATAACACACCCCATAGGTAGAAATCAAGGTGTGTTAAGTCAGGAGAATGTGGGAGAAACTCAACCACACCTTTTCATCCTATCCATTGTACTGGCAAATGGTTTTGCGTTCCTCAAATGACAACCGTGCTTCATTTGATTAATGCCATCTTTTGACTGAATATCATACTACACATTGCTACTGTAATTTAATTCAACTTGGAAAAGTAATACATAGATAACATCACTTAAAATGTGTATACATTTTTTGGCACCCTAGATATTATACAAAGGAGTATTGCACAACCACGGAAGGAAATGTGTTCTTGCCATGTGCAGTGGCATGGATACACCTGGAGGGTATTGTGCTGAGTGGAGTATGTCAGACGAAGACAGATGTGATGTAATATTGTTTATATGTGAATCTAAAGAACAAAATAAATAAACAAAATAAACAAACTCATAGGTACGAAGAACATTTTGATGGTTGCCAGTTGGGTGGGGGTTTGGAGAGATGGATGAAAAAGGGGAAGGGATCAAGATGTGCAAATTGGTTGTTACAGAGTAGTCATGAGGATGTAGGTTATAACATAAGGAATGTAGTTAATTGTATGGTAATAATTATGTATGCTCTTAAATGGGTACTAAATAGATTGGGGTGATAGATGGGAGTGTGTTTGGGTGCAGGTTGAAAAAAGTGAATGGATTAAGAACTATAAATAGGTAGTTACAATATAGTCATGGGGATATAAAGTAAAGCATAGAGAATACAGTCAATAATATGATAATAACTAAGTATAGTGCCTGGTGGATATTGGACTAGTCAGAGGAATCACTTCTCAAATTATATAAATCTCTAGCCACTATGCTGTACATCTGAAATTAATATGAAATAAAGTTCAATGTCAACTATAAATGAAAAATTTAAGAACATGGGGAGAGATAAAGGGAAATAAGAGGTTCAAATTTTCACGTATAAAACAAATAAGTCATGGAGATGTAATATATAGCATAGGGAATATAGTCAGTAATATTGTGATAGTGTGGTATGGTGTCAGATGGTTGCTGGACTTACGGTGATCATTTCTTTAGGTATAAAAATATTGAATAACTATGGTGTACACCTGCAACTAATATAATATTGTATGCTAGCTATATTTTAATAAAAATCTTTTTTAAAAAAAGAAACAATGTATTGATCAAGAGGCAGTAAATATATAGCATCTCATCAGTTCTGCTCAATGATCCTAAGAAGAGCATTGTATTTCTTTTCTCCATTTGAAGATAAAGAACTCAAAGCTCTCATGACAGTACCTGGGGTCATAGACAGGCCTGTGGCAGAGCATGATCCTAAACTAGGTTCAAATGTAACTGAAACCACATGGTCTTCTCCTATTCTATGCTGCCAGAAAAGAGAACTTTTATCAGTCTCATCTAGTTGATGAACTATTCCATAAATAAGGGCAACCAAATGCAATTTCACTGTTATAATGATGACACAACTACTATTATTGTCCCATCTCTAGGTTTCTGGCTAAGGGCAGCATTGGTGACTTGGTGACAATATCAGTGAGCAGGGCCACACATTCCTCTCTATATATCTCATTTCTGTAGCAGAAGGAAAATCATGTTTGCTTAGAGAACTCCACAGATCAGAGCTGAAAGCATCACAAACCTGGCTTCATGTGAGCATTTAGGTTATCCACTGTTGTGGGATAGCCCATACCCTGATGCTACTCGTACAGTGGAATATGCCAAGATGTTCCTATGGTCAGTATGGGTCTGCCACCAGGGGAGGCGATTGTGTGGCCTTGGGAGCCATTAAATAGGCATTTCCTCAATTGTGAAATACACAGATTAGTTGAAATCACCACCTCTAAAATTTTAAGCCTAGCTCTGTGATCTTATCTTTAGCAAAGCACTGCAAATCTGGCATTTACTAAGGATCTACACATTATGAAATCTAAGATTAACAGATAATTTTGGATTGGAAAATTACTTTTGAATTGTTATGTCACCAGAAGTGTTGTCATTTTACATTACATAACTTCACAGTTATCTATGTGCAGTTACTATTTGAAGAATAAACTGTCAAATTAAGATTATAAAATGAGCTGTGTTTACTTCTGTCTCAGTCAAAATGTCATGTTAACTAACACCAAATCTTATTCATTCGTAAAATTTCATATTTAATACTGCTGACTGCCCTTTCTTTCTCTCTAGTCTTCTATGATATGGGCTTCTAATTTTTGTCCCACCTCTCCAATGTTCTGCATTTCCTTTTTGAGTTCCTCCTCTGCCTGTCTCTTTGACAGGGGTTTTCTGGTGCTCTCTTTCTACACACAATCCACAAGTGACCTTCTTTACTCTCAGGGTGCTAATTATCCCAAGTCTACACCCCCAGCCTGGATCTAGGGCTGAGCTCCCGATTCATCCATTCCCTCACCATAGATGAATGTTCATCATATGCTCACTTCCCTCCTCTCCATGTTCCTCTTCTAGCTATTCTCTAACCTGGGGAATGAGTGGTATTGACACTCACCACTTCATCAGCAGCAGGAAAACACAGCTATAAAGAGTTGATTCAAAATAAAATTCAGGCCACAAATTGCCTAAGGTGTTAAACAAGTCACATTTATAACTAAAGTAGGGACAGATAGAAGGGGAACGATGGCAAAACTAAAGGTTTTTAGGCCATTCTAAAGGGGTCAGCTAATTCTTAACTCCAGCTGACTAGAGTCATGTGAAATTACAAGACTCAGTGAAAGCAGCAATACAAATCAATGAGAATGTTGAAAGTGCAGGTAAAAAGAGGCCTATGATTATGTTGAAAACAAAAGTGAAACTAACTCCACATACATGTGCAAATGGTGATATATTTGTGTTCAACAATATCTCACCCTACTATCTCATGATTTTCATTGAATAGAGACTGCAAGAGAAGCCTCAGCGTATGGTCTTCAGTGTATTAGAATTTAGTGCATAAGACATTTAATTGCAAATTGTGCATTTTAATTAAATTAGAGTTTATCAACATATTAAAGCATACATAAGAGTGAATTATGAAAAATATACTTGCTGAATGCCCAAGCCACATATCTAAGACCTTTATATCATTATATCTGTGCCACACTGTTAGCCCTCAGTCTGGCTAAGTGCTGTTCTACTCACCGATGAGATACATGCCAATCCAGTCTCCAGCGTCCACTTCCTCCTTTATATCCCAGTGGATCACCAGGTCCTGAGAGTGCCCTATGGAATAATAGGAGCTGCTGACCATAAGCGTGGAGCGGCTATCTGAGGTGACCAGGTCGGTGTCACTGGTGGAGCGGGGGATGGTGACGGTGCTGTGGGGACTGGTCCTGATGGCCATGCTATGGAACTGGCTGGGGTTGTAGCTGTGGCGGAGTGGTTCCTTGCAGCGGCGTCGGTTCTGGGAGTTTCTAGATGGAGATGCCATGGCAGCCAGGCCTAAAAACCTGTTCTGGTACAGATTCTGTGGGGGCAAACAGACAATTAGCAAGGGTAGAAGATCCCAGCCACAAGGTCACTGTCTTCACAGGAAAGAAAGGATGTATCGGGAGAAAGGAGCTGTGAAAAAGCAGGCCCATAGAAAGATTTGAAACAAACAAGAGTATCTTCCCCCAGAAAACATGCTGTGACTCTAAGTTCACACAGAGAAGGCAAGAAGGAAAATGTGAGCTTATCAAGGTACTGTGCAATTTCAGCTCTACGGTAGTCTACGTCTCCTACCTCCCTCCAGTCTGCTTGGTATTCGAAGGCCTGCATGTGTGCAGAATGGTCCTGAAGGTGTGATTGCCCCAAACAAAGTGCTATCTCTTGAGTTCTCCAGAATCAATTTTGTTGTTTCCAATTTTATACTTATTTAGGGTAAAAAGATGATTATTAACACTTACATGTTAGTGATCCCTGCAGCATTCAAGACCCTACATACAGTCCAGAATCAGAGGTGGTTCCTGCTGGGTGAGGCCATTATTCCTCCTCCATTCATACTCTTTCACTCTATAGAATGTCTCTGGTTCATCTTAAATTTCTATTAAGGATCTCAGATATCCTAGTAATATTCTTCAAGCATCACCATTTTCAATAAAATCCAATCTCAGGGGACCATGTCTCCCTTAAAGTCAATGTTATTGTACAAATGTGGCCTCTCATCAGAATGAAAAAATGCATGTTTTTTATTGTTTACAACATTGAGTACTTAAAATGAGCTGAGCCAATATGGAGCAATACCTTGATTGTTTTGGATACAGGTAGCTTTTAACACAGAGAAAGGGCATCATATAAAACTTATACAATGAATCTAGTTTTGAAAAATGCAAGGGTGATTCTTGCTTTATCAAGATATACTAAAACTGGAATTTAGATGTACATTTTGGAGGTTCCTGGCTATAAAAGTATACACTGTTTTACAACTACTAACACTTTTGTTTTTAAGAAGAGAAGATTAAGGCCTAAAAAAATGTGTTTAGATTATGCAGTTTTGATCCCAGGGACTGTAACTTATTATATACATCAGTCAAATGCAAGTTACTGAGTTTTCATTTACCAGCCATGAGGACCAGACCCAGCACCAGTCTATTATTTAGATTATATAAGTCTATTTAGTGGCAGTTTAGGCCTCTACCTTTTTTTTATCTTCCAAGACCAGGACACTTGTAAAAAAGTCCATTAACCTAATAAAGCCCCATGTTTTCACTGAGGGTCAGTCCTTAATGGCCTTTTGTTCATTATTTGAGTTTCTTGTTAGAAATTTCTCTGGCCTCACTGGTGGTAACCATGGGATTACTATAAATGGGTTATTGCCAGAATTTAATGAGATAAGACAAATCAAGCTCTTAGCACAGTAAGTATTCAATAAATAAAAGTCTACTTCTAAAATACAACTAGTATTGTTTTAGTAAGAAAGCCTCACCGAAATGTATGTCCTGGGTAGATGGCCAGGTTCACTCATTGGTCAAAGGCCCTCTCACATCATCCCCAAGCTCACACCTAAGTTCATTCTGAAGTGAACTTACAAATAAATCACTGCTAGTCACACACCTCATATCATGTTTCCTTACAAAATCAAAATTGCAAAATTAACAGTCTAGTGTATTTGTAATGATGCACTATATACATACCTTTTGTTTTCTTTTTTGCAAGGGGATTTCTTTATTTGTAAGGTTTATGTTTGAGTATGAAATTTTTGCATTGAGGTTGAGAAAGATGGGAGGTAGATTTTTATCCATATAGTGTCCATCAGGGCCTCTAAAAAGATTAAAGAGTGTTTTTTTTTCATGGGAAATACTTCTGCTGTGGTATTTTTTTAAAAATCAGAATTCCCTGGAAACAATTCAACTCTCTTGAAACTGTCAAATTACACTAGTGATCACTGGCCATATGGAAAGAATAAAGGTACAGAAGGAAACATTAGCCAAGGAAGGAAGATATTTGTCAGTAATTTACTGGGTTGCAATAGTCATATTTGCCTGGAATAAGAAGGGAAGCCTCAAAGCTGTTCTTTGAAAACAACACTCCCCATGACCCCCACCCCTCCTTTGCCCACATACCTCCCATTCATTTTTGCAGGCAGAATTTGTATTTTGAGACTACCACCAACTCTGTTGTGACCTCTCCTTGCATTCTTTCCCATTACCAAGAGTGTGGACCTTTATGCTCTGTGAAGTCCTATTTCCTGGCAAGGATTTGTATTGTGTTATTGCTAGTTGACCTGTCCATGCTCATCCCTATGCTATCAATACCTTGAGGCCAGTGTTACTGCTCTTTATATCCCCCTGGACCTGGCATGACTCCTGGCATTAAAAAGGCTCTCACTACTTTAATATAATTTATTTTATTCAATTATGCCTTTTCTTTTTCCAGAAAAGATTTAAGGTGGCTATTAAAAATAGATAAAATACAGGAAGACATGATAAGTTAGTAGTAGATGGTGCAGAAAAAAAATATGGAGACACAAAGTTATATAAGAAAAAAGCTAATGTAAATGATACTTATCATATTCTGAATGGATATTATCGTTAAAGACTTACAATAGCTCTTCTTGAGTGCGGAAGGTGGATAGTTGATTCCTGACCTGCAATTCCTTTGTGGCCAGTCTCCCCTAGGCATTCACAAGTGTTCTATTAAGATAGTTTACAATATACACATAGATTCATTTGCTGGAAGAAGCAATTTAATCATTCTACCTTCATATCTGAACCATGGGGGTTAGATGAGGATCTGTTCTGTTTTTAAACAGCACTGGATAAAAGATCACTCTCTCCGTAGACAGTGATTCTAATGTTTTACAACCTCTCAATTCTTCCTATTCTCTAAGGCAAATCCTGTCTCACAGAGACCACTCCATTCCTTCCTCCCTGCAAAGGGGAGGAGAGGCTCCCTTATTCTCTTGTGAGGAGCAAGTCAATGGTATCATTAAATTGCTGCCAGGTTTTTCTCCATTCCACCAAATAATTCAAATGCCTTTTATGTACTCTTTCATTGGAGATAGCTAATATGATGCTGATTAAAAAGAAAAACAAAACTTTGACAATATTGGTAACAGTTTTAGGAACATTGTAATTTTTCAATAAATGGCTGCAATCAAGGATCCCTGGGGCTATGTTAAGCATAGATTTTAAATGACTCATAAAATAGTAGATCCACTGAATCAGCCACTCAAAAAATCTGGTCACAATGCACCCTACCTCATAGGGAGTAAGAATCCATTTGTTGGCTTATTTCCTATCTGTAGTGGAGGATCCAACAATGATGTTTTACTTGTTTTTCTTTCCAACTTAACTAGTAATTGTTGAAATGTTTTGAATTAAGTGATATGTTCTTAGATTTTAAAAAAAATCTTGACGGAGAACTTGTGTGTTTAATTTTAATGTTTTAAGATTCAGCACAGTATACTAGCCAAAACATACCTCTGTAAGGAGATAAAATCTTAAAAGCAAAAAATCACTGCTAGGGAAGAAACACATTTTATGCACGATTTTTTTAATAGCATAGGGAGACGAATTATTCTGCTGTGTCAATTTCTAACTACGAAGTCATTAATAGCTTTTTTGTTTTGGAATATAAAACCATGAGTGAGTGCTGTCTCAGAAATAAAAAGCAAGCAAACAAAAGCCTGTCTATAATAGAGAAAAGAATTCTTAAAAATTGCATCTACACTAAGAAATCAAAAACTGTGAGTAAAAAACACAGGTTCTGACGGAAATTTTGTTTAAGTATAACACAATGGGTATAGAAACTGGAATTCATTAGTTGATAGAAAGAGCATAATATTAATAGTTTTGGAGTTCATGAACAGATTTTATTTTGAGCACATAGATGACTGAAGCTTTTTTTAGCCTACACTCAACTCTGGTTATGCCATCAGCAGGATAATAAAACTTAAAAAAAACTATATATAGTTTGTCTATTTCTGTAATCGATTTGAGCAAATTTATAACCAAAAAAAATGTACAAAGAAATAGGAAATTTTAAACCGACAGGTCCTCTATGCAGGGGACTTGGTACATTATTTCATTAAAACTATTAAGATTATCACTATTCCTATGTTGGTGAGAAATCCAGCTCAAAACAGTTAATGAAGATTCCCAAGGTCACATCTCTTCAGCAAGAAATGGGGATTTGAGGCTCTTCAGTGTGATATAAGTAGGCACTTTCATTCCCTCTTAAGGACTCTGTCCAAATTATAACATGGGCACATTTAGTTGCAGTGATTGAAATTCAGATACTCCTCCAAGCTTCTGGACAGCCAAGAAGATAAAGGAAAGTATAGTACTCATGATCACAATACTAGATTTTTATCTCCCTCCAAATTCTTAATAAAATGCTTCATTTTAAACTTTATGTAGGAAACACTACATGATGGGATGAACAATATCTTAAAAGAAACATTTTTTTCATCACAAACATAGTGGCAGATTGCTTGTATGAGTCTTTGACAAAAGCCAAGGTCATAATATAAAGAGAGTCTATTAGGGACTAAATAAATGTGTTTAGCTGTGTTGCCTTTCAAAAGTTCACCTGGCTTATTCCACCCTATATGTCCCATACTTCCTGCTATCAATTCACTGCCAATTCTCATTTCTGTATCTCCCTTTCTGGCCTTGATGCTGATAAACTAGAGTCTGACTGCCATATTGTATCTGTGACTTACTTGTTAACTTCTTATTAGTGTCCCTCACCTAAGAAACAGGCATCAAAGGAGTGTAGGTGTTGCCTAACTTTGTTAGATCCGAATTTCCAGCTAAAATAGTGTGTGGCCAGAATGCAGTAGATGCTCAGTAAAGGTTTTGCTGAATGAACGATGAATACATGAATGTGTGGGTGGTGTGGGCAGGGTGCATCTGCCTCCTGTGTCTCACAGCCATTACATGTTGCTCTGCTCCTGGAGCTCAGGAACCCTCCCCAGTGCCTATTTTGCCTGAAACACGGGACTTGGTACCCCAAATCTTCCAAGTTACTGGTTCCTGAATGACACTGATAAGAACTAAGAATTGAGGACAACATTAAATACCACTCCTGGGTCCTCTTCTGTTCTACTTCCTGAGACCTGAGTCCTGCTTGCACATCCATAGTCTGCTCTGAAATGGCTGTATGTAAGTAAGGTCATGTGTCAGAAGTGGGTATGAGGGGCTGTGGTGGCCCTGACACATCAGATGGTTGGGAATATCAGGGAAGAAGAGTGGGAGGTAGCTGTAATACCACCATCTCTTACGTTTTAGATCCTGGATTCAGTTTTGTGCCTCAAAACTCTACTTTTAGCTTCAAAACCACGTGTTGAAAAGTGTTGTTTTTCATTGGCCATTGTGCAGAAAAATTATTGCAAAATTGCATAAAGTATATTGTGTGGGCTCTTTTCTTTTGAAAAAGAAATAGAATCCCACGCATTGCCAACTGAAAGGGAACATTAAGTCGAGAAAATTTTAATAAGCAAATCAAGCAAAGCCAGGAAATATCTACATAAGAAGTCATGATTTAAAAGACAAGGAACTTATTAAAATGACATCAAACACATTAATTTAGGAATACGTAAAGCCTTATCACTTATGAAAATAATTCAACAATAGATTTAAGAAAACCCCCACTCCATTCCTCCACTGGGTCCCCACTAGAGGTGCCAGAGGAAGGAAGCCTTTCTTCCTTGTTTCTCAGGTGCTAGTCTCTCTCCTCACACTTAAGAGAGGCAGCCTGGCCATGCATCATTTGGTATGTACCTTTTGTCACTTTGGTCAAGTCTGGAATTTCTTGGTGCAGCTCTGGGTCACTTGTAAGGTTTATGCTTGGAGGTATTCAAAAATGAAAATTGTGAAAATTTGGGCAGTTTGCATGGCCAGAAAAATGGGCAGGGGTGCTGTGGGTGAGATGAGAGAAGAAGGTTGGAGGCAGGAGGACCTTCCCATAATATTTAGAAAAAACTTCTAATCTCTCTATCACCTCCTTGAGATCTAAATTGAAAGGAAAGGAAAGGTCATTTGAAGTGGTATTCTGAGACAGAGAGAGAGAGAGAGAGAGAGAGAGAGAGAGAATGAATGGGAATGCACAGATATAAAAAGTTTTCTGTTTTTCCCTTTTCAATATTAGACAGGTCTGTTTTTCCTTCAAGAGGGTCCCACCCTGATGGAAGTTGGAAAGTTCCTCTGACACACTCAGGAGTACAGGATATGCTTTTATCTCCCAGACCCACAGTGATGCTCTAGTCATGTCATTCCACCCAAGCTCCAGGGATCCTGCTGACCACTCTGGAGCTGGCTGGTGGGAACAGAAGTGAGCAGAGTGGATGTGTGGTATCTGCATCCTACTCTTAGCTTCCAGCAGCCGGCAGGTGTGAAAACCACCCTGACCACCAAATCCAGTTGCTCTTTAGGAAGCGAAGACTGGGGAAGGGCAGCAGCCTGCTATGAGCACAGCAAGAAAAAGACAGAGCCATGACTAAAATTGAGGTCCCAGCCACTTGCCTCTCTTAGGAGGAAGCATGTGAGAACATGAGTGCAAGTGTGTTTCCCTCCCACATTCATGGTCCTGTTTAGATTTGCCAGCTGATAGACAATGTGAATAAACAATGGATATAGTTATGAGAAGTATTAATACATTCAGTAGGAGTACTACTTATACTGAATAGAAACAATAGGTTATCATATGTTGTGGAGGTTCAGGGAGCTTAAGGATGGCTCTCTTAAATTCTTACACCCGTCCCCCACCCCCACCCTGGGAATTTGGACCCAGAGTAGTTGGCTGGATTTTTAAGTAAATTAGTTTTGGCTTTCTTCTTTTTTCCTTTAGCCCATTCAATGAACAAATATTTACTGAGTCCTTAGTATGTACTAAACACTGTGATAAGTATTGAGTATGGATACAGAGGTGAATTTAACAGAGCTCAGTCCCTCAAAGAGTGTTGTGCCAGAGGCAGACATTTAAGCAGCTAACTTTGGCATAATGATAAGGACAATGACAGGAGAGGTAGGCAAGTTCCCCTGTAGGAGGGAGAGAAATGCTGTAAATGCCTTCCCATACTAGGGAACAGTGAAGCTGTATTGGGAAGGAAGAGTAGGAAGGTCACCAACTGGGCAAGGGCGGAGGAAAGCCCAATGCGAGCAGGAGCAATGCCATGCTGTCAGAAAAGTGTGGTGTACTTTTAGATGGAGTGGAGCTTCTCCCAGCTGCCTTCCAGAGAGTGTCAAGAGGAGCAACTGGAAATGTGGGAGGAGGGTCTCCCATGCCATTCCATCACATAGGACCTCCCCTCTTGGAGGATGGAGAGCCGCAGGAGATTTTTGATCAGGGGCCTACAATCTGTTCACCTTAGATTACAAACATCACCCTATAGCAATGAGGAGCACAGCAAGGAGCAAGGAATCTGCTATCTGGGGAGAGGACCATACTACAGCAACTCTGAAAAGCCAACTCCATGTGTAGGGAGAAGTTTCATCAAGTGGTACCATAAGTCTAAATCAGCAGTGCTATCTGCACTCTAGTCCCTAAGTCTGATCCTAGGAAGAAGGAAGGTAAAGAATTAAGGTATGGCCTAGGTCCTTGTAGGGGACCTAGAAAAAGAGGGAATAAAGGGGAATCTGAAGGTATAGTCATGGAAGCGCAGATGGTACCACATGTGGACTTTTTTGCTGGGAGCTCATAGACATTGCATTCATTTAGTAATACTTGTACAGCAGTGCTGTGCACCATGCAGCCAGTGCATTCTACAGCAAACTGTACCTATGCTTATTATTAGGGGACTTTGCATCATTCAATAGTATGTGCCCCAGCATACTTTGCTTTTAAGAACTAATCAGGAGAACTAAATTTCAGTATCTTTGCAGCCTTCATTTCCAAAGCTTGGCCAATATATATGAATATGAAGTGAACTAGACTGACTTTCTGAAACATAATGTATTTGTAGTCTTATCTTGCCAAACAACGTAGTGCGAAGGCTTTCCTTCACTATTATTGTATATGGCAAAGTAATGCTGCCAATGGTGTACCAGAGCTAATTATTATGTGAGTTAAACATATAAGAGCATGTACAATGTGATCTGTACTATGCTAGGAAGGAGGTATATGCTATGGGCTAGATACTGTCTAGTGGTGAGAAAGATACATAAACAAATACACTTAAACCTTGAACAAAACAAGTTTGAAATGCATGGGTCCACTTATGTGCAAATTTTTTCAATAAATATGGTTTGCTCTTTATATCCATGGGTTTGCATCTGTGCAATTATGGATTGAAGACAATATTTTCTCATTTCTAATACAGATTCCCAACCACAGATTGAAAATACTGTCAATCTGTGGATGGTTGAACCCATGGATGCAAAGGGCTGACTGTAGATTCCAAAGTTATATGTGGATTTTCCACTGCACAGGATTTGATGCCCTACATCCCACACTGTTCAAGGATCACTAATTTCAATACAGGGTGACAAACAATTTTAGAGGGATTTGAAGAATAGGAAGATACACTATCATTTTTCTCTGATGGGGAAGAAAATGAAACTTTAGGGAGAAGTGAAAACAGGTGTATTTAGGCAATGGAAACCTATACAAAGTTACGAGAGTTGTAAAGACTGCCCATGTGTGCTCAGGGAATAGGAAGAAGATTAACGTGTCTGAAAGGAGGGTCAATGTGGCAGGAGCAGTGGGGAGAGACGAAGCTTGAGCAGAAACAAGGCTAATTTAAAGACCAAGTGTACCAAGGTAAGGAGAGAGGCATTTTTGTGAGGAAGACTGAACTATTTTGAAGATGGAAAAAGATCTAGTTGTGGACTCACCTACATTGTGCTTTCACAAATGCTGAACATCATTTATTTCAGGAGCAATTTAGCAAAATTTTTGCCAAAGTACTAGGGGTGAGTAAATAGACATGGTACAGCTCTCACCTCAGTAGCAATGGGAGGTCATCTGCACTGCTTTTTTCAGATTATCTATCAGGACCAAGGAAGGCGCCATCTTGGACTGCGTGCAGCTCTAACAAAGGTGCCACTCATTAAAAACATGACCCATATGATCTATTGTCAATACACAGAACTGAACCACCAGCAGCAACACTTTTCTTCTGTTACCAAAGTGACCCAGATGAACACATCCATATCTGACTTAAATTCAATGTTAATACCCGAGGCCATTTTTGAAAGGTAACTTAGAGCAGTGTGAAGAGTAGAACATAAGTAGTCTTGGTAATATAAATTCATCTGGTCTTTCTTTCCTTCTTTCTGTTTCATATCTATTTTTCTACCTCCCTTGAGAAGTGACAAAGCCAGTTGATATCACAGATGAAGTTATAGGTAATAATTCTTTCCCAAACTCCTTCTTTCTCATCACCATGGCCATTCCTGTGGTATAGCCCATGTTACTTAATTCCAATTCTAGCTGTCACTTGTTCTCTTAGTCACAACAGATTGTGACATCTCAGCACACAGGCTATAATATGAACATCAACAGAGATGGTTTAAATAAAGAGATATATGTTGGAAGACGAAGGAAATAAACAAGGGTGGTACTATTAAAATAAAATTAGGCTTATTTAGAGTGATTTAGAATAAAAAGATTGGGACAGTTGAAATGAGAGGGAGAAAAATCAACCCAACAGCATCTCTATTAAACTCTTAACAAGTACTAAAGAGAGAAGTGATGCAAGAGCAGAGGCAAAGCATCCTTTTTAAGAGAACCGTAGCTAAATGAGCAAGTGTCTAAAAGTGTTAAGAGTCCTTTGTGTAAGATACTAATGATATTAAGATATCTCCATGATCAAAACAAGAAAATCAGGTGACTTATGGGTGCCATATTACTATATTATCAATTATTCACAGAAATGATAAAAGGAAGGAAGAATTCTATTTTGAATATAGAACAGGATTTGCTATTCAGCCTCTGATGGAGGAATCATTACTAAGATTATGATTAAATTGGACTAGGAGTGAGCATTCAGTCTGTGTTTATTCAGACATTTGAGATACCTACTTGATTTGCCAAGTATAGGAATCTCCTCAGTACAAAGTGTTGGTTGGTTCTACAAGACCATTAAAAGAAAAGAAAGACTTATCTACTTTTAAACTTGCTTATATGTCACTAGCTGCTGAAATTTTTGAACATCTTTCACAGAAAGTTTTTTTGAAAAATTTTATACCTATTATTATTATTACTATTTTGATTTTTCAGAACTAAAGAGAAGGGACAATCAATCAAGGAAACTTGAAAACTTTGTACTCATAGAAAAAATTTACAGTCTGCTAGGGATTTTAGGCAGTACTTTTAGTTTTACAGACTAGAGAAAGAGAATGGCTTTCTCATAATCTGTCTCTTTTGCTTGGATGCTTGAGCCATCACCTGAACTTGTCTATGATATGTAAATGATGTAGTACACAAATGATGCAGCTACCACAGTGAAGTTGCAAGCCCCAATGATACTCAGCTACAGGTAACCTTTGCTCAATAGTATGCCATAAGCTTACACTAAATTCAATAAAAATACAAGTTAATTTGAATGTCTGGTGATTGAATGTAGAAATCAGAAGGCAGAGTAGATGATCTGGCTAAGACATTTTTTACTCCTTTAATCTAATGCCTAAGAGTTGTAGATCTCAATGATATGATAAGATATTGTAGAGGGAGTTCCCTGATGGTGTAGTGGCTTCAGGCTTCGGCGCTGGCGCTATCAGTGCTGCAGCCTGGGTTCAATTCCCAGCCAGGGAGCTACCCACATACCAAAAAGAAAAAAAAGAAAAGATATTGTAGAGCACTCACTGCCATTTCAATTAGTTAAAAGACGAACTGCCTACACACCCAGACAAATAGAAACTTGGAAGTTTAATGATTTGGATATCTTAGAATGTTTTATTTGAGGTTTGAATTAATTATTTAGATAATATCTCTAATTCTCCATTTTACCTGAAGGCAGAAAATATCAGAGATTAAAGTGTATCCTTTCAGGGTATGAGAGCTGTAAGAGGAGCAATGGAATGTAGAAGCAGCAAAGAAAGCCCTCACCTTGTGGGGTGGCAGCAACAGAGACTCTGTCTTCAGAATGATGTGCCTTGGTGGCCATTCAAACTGCTCATTAGGCTTTTTAATGAAAATTTCCAAGAGATAGTGGTATTAACAAAAAATGAGAAAATGAAGTAATTTGGGTTTTTGAAGGACTGTTCAAGATGAAACAGTTCTGAGGGAGCAAGAGCCACAGATACATGTTAATGAGTCTTAAGTGCATGCATTTCCAAGATATTAGCTTTGCTTTTTGCAGAGGACATCTCATTCTCACTAGTCCTGGGAAGATGAAGCACTCAATTATGATCCACAGTCAGAGACCAGCATTGTACTCTTGCTTTATTAATGTTATTTAAAGGTTGTTAGAACCACATGTCAGAATGCCTTTAAACTGCCAAGGGTGCATTTCTCAGACAATCTTTCTTTATTCATTCAGCCAACAAAAATGTATGTCAAACATGGTAAAACAAACCAGAGTATAAGTGATAGCATCTGTCCCAGAAAGCTAGGACATGCTCATGTGGGGAATTAATAACAACCCAAGATACTCTATGGAGTCTTACATATTCAATTGTCAAAATAAGACTTACCAGAAGAAACACAAATGCAGAGTAAGATTAGCGTAGATATTCTTGGTGCACACCCAACCAGAATATAAAGGAACCAGGAAACATACTTCAAGAAATATTCAATGTAGGTTTTTTAGAAAAAATTACTAAATCACTGTTTTCTAGTGACTCCACAATATATACTTGCAGCTATCCCATATAAATAAAGGTAAACTCAGTTTTAGAATGTCCATCAAATTCTAGGTAGCAATTTTCATTTCAACTATAAGGGAAGAGGAGGCAGGAAGGATCCTTGCTAGCAATGGTGACTGGAAAGCCCTGCATACCATTGTGTTGGGAAGCTTCTTCTGAGTGTACTTGAACCATCTCTCTTCTTTGCTGCCACTCCAAGCACTATCCCTAAAGAATACCAGCTATTCCATCAAGGGGAGACAGGTTCCACATAGTCTCTGTTTTGCAAGATGTAAAAACAATTTGAAATATGACAAAAACATTTTTTTATAATCAACAGGTTTCTATCTGCTGATTAGGAAGTGTTAGAAATATCCAACCAAACAAAAGTAATTGTGACATTTTGGAAAGTACTCAAATGTAAAAACTGATACGTACCCTTGTTTGGTAATATAATACAATTCAATTTAACAAAAATTCATTGACTACCTACTTTTTGTAAAGATCTGGGCTAGCTGTTGTTCAGGATATAATACTTGTTCTCAAGTCAACAAAACTAAGGCAGAAAAAGCTGAATGCCTGAAATAAAACAATATTAAAAATAAAATAAATGACCCTCCTTCTTGGAGATTCTAATTCAGTAGACTGGGATGGGGCAACTATATTTCAACAAACACCAGCTCACTTTGGTTCTGACAAACAGGCAAGCACTCAGAGTGGGGCCATTGCTATTGCTAATGAGCTGACACAAAAAGCTGCAAAGAGGACATGGCCATTGGGATATTTCAATAACTACACAATAAGTGCCTTGAAGGCATAGGTCGGGTTTGGGCAAGTGCAGGACAAAGGAGGCTATTCCCAGTCAGAAGCAAAGCTATAGATGTGACCAAGCACACCCTGAAGTCTGTAATGTCTTGAAAGGAGCCTTGAAACATTGGTTTCAAATAGATTCACCAGTCTTAGTTCAATTTGGCCTCATTTATCAACCTAGAATTGTGCAAAGGGCCATAAATCTGAACATAGTAAAGTGAAAGTGGCATGGGGAAGTTTGCATTAGACCTGAGGGCACCAATGGCAAAGGAGAGCAGGGAGACTGTCATGCCCTAGTACATCTTTCAGCTCAAATCACACTTTGGGTGTCCACTTCTGGACTACTGACCTCAGAGTTGAACATTTGCAGATGTGTTTTATAAGAATCAGGAGTCTCACTCTCACCACTGGGACAGATGATGTCAGCCTTTCCTAGGCATCAAGAAAAGTTAAGTCACATTCTGCAAATTTCAAGGACTTGAGGAAGTTCAGAGTTGGAAGTTTGAATGTAAAAATAAAAGAGGTTAATTTTTTAGTTACATAAAAATTAAAATAAATCATGCTGTCCCAGGCCATAAAAAATAAAGAAGCTGAAGGAATCCATCATTACCAAGCCAGTACACCATACAATATAATAATGTAATGTCAATTATAATTGAAAAATAAAATGTACTTAAAATAAGTAAATAAATCATGCTGATAATTATATCTCTCAGAGGCTATCATATGGTAATTTGTAAATATTTCTTTACTGTTTTCTTTATGCATTTTGTTAGATAATTGACACAACACATTTATGTGCTCTTTATGCTTAACTAATATAAGAATTTCTTAAAATGTTGTACAGGTTTCTGATAACTTTAAACCATACCATGTCTTATTAACCAATTCATATGCTGCCCAACTTCAAGGAATAGATTCTTGGGTCCATATATCACACCTGAAAAAGGCACCCAGTCATGAATGGACCTACACCCCTACAAATGATTTAAAATTTAAACTTTCCACAAAGTGAAGCAGACAACATCTGATATGGACAGCTAATCAAGATTGCAAACCAAACTTGTATAATCCATGGCTTTGTTCTTCTTTTTCTTATTAATTTTAACCAATATAAGGTAGACCTTATATTCAATCCTGAAATTACTTTAGAATATTTGAGCTATTGGTATTAAGACTTAGATGCCTGACTTACACAAAATTTTGGAATATTATTACTCCTTATTGCCCTTCCTATGTTAACTATCCCACTAAAACAGGTTCACCTTTATTAATTGGTTTTGGAATGTGCCTTAAGAATCTTGACTTTGTAGAACATATTGCAAATGCAATGCTAGCTATTAAACCTATATCTTACACGTATTTTGATCAGTCCTCGTTTATCTTATAAATAAGAAGTCTAAAAAGGTAATAATATAAGAGGTCATACCTATTTCATTATATGATCAATCAAAAACTCAGCATTAGGCATCACCCTTAAATATATATTATAGATTAGAGTCCAACTGGTTTACACTTGTAGCCAAAGGTTTTTATTAACTGGCAGTATCAATCGTAGTGAAGCTGCCAGATTTGGAAAAATATTTATTAATTGGGTAGGTGCTGTGCAAAATGAATATGTGATTAGAAATTTATCTAAAACCTTGAGAAATATAAGCCACCCAAGAAAAATCTTTGGATTCCTACACAGGAGTTGTATTAGATAATAGAGTTGCTCTTGATTACAACCTAGCTGAACAAGGTAGAATTTGTTTGTTTCTAAATACCTCTTGTTGTACTTGGGTAAACACCTCTGACATAGTAGGGATAGGACTAGACAAAATCTGGGCACAAACCAAATGGTTAAATGTAGTGTCCATTGACACGTCACGGTTATTTGAACTCTTTAGTTGGCATTGCCTCCTGGTTCAGATCTATTTTCAAAATAACACTTAGAATTTTACTTGTTATTATAGGATTTTTTTTTTTTGCTGTAGATCTTTGTCTGTTTTGGATAGCTCAATGTTATAAAGATGCCACTAGGATAGTGGTCACTCAGTACTTTGAGATTATCACCATGGCCTATGAGAACTATGAGAAACCTAAAGGAACTACAAAAGATGTTTAGCCTTAAATGAGCATAATGATAAAGCCTTCATCTCTTCTGGCACTCTTGGTGCTCAAATGTGGCCTAAGGCTTTTAATGAAAACCACTTTCCCTCCTATGTGAAACACCATACCAGGAACGAACCTTCCCAGTGATGGATGCTTTTAGTAACTGACCAGTGTTGCTTTCCAATGGTATATCAATGATGCTTTCAAAGAAAAATTTTTATGAAAAGGAGGAAATGTGAAAAGTTAAAATCAGTGGAGTCATTTTAAAATAGAGCCAGAGCATCCTTCTAGAGGAATTGCCTTGGGCATGTCTTGCTCCTTGAAACTTTGGAATGTTTGAAATGGGCAAGATAACCTTTGGATTAAGCCAAACCAATATTGTCTTAAAAACAACTATTTGCAGAACTAGCAGGAAAGCAGAACTCCTGACTACAAGGACTGATAATTATGGACTCTCTTGCTGAAAATAGTATCAGTAACTGGCATGTATAGCTCAAGAATAACTCAGCTTGTTAGCAGCAATAGTAATTTCTTTCTTCTATTCATGTAATTATTTTCTTCATTTTCTCCTATAAACCCCTTGTGCTCACCCTGTAATTGAGACACTATATGGGTTTCTGCCTGAATCTGTGCTTTTATAATTGCAATTACTTTTGATCCCAAATAAACACTTCTTGCCTCTCATTTCAGCTTTTTTATTTTTAGGTTAATAATTATTAAAAATATATCACAAAAATGTAACCAATAACCATTTTTAACACATGATTATTTATAATTATCATACTGATTTTATCTTTAGAAATTTAGATTGTTCTAATTTTTCTAATTACTAGTAAGTAATGCTAATTAAGTTGGCATGATTATGTACCAGTGAAAATGTCCAAATAAAAATTTTGTCTATAGAGTTGAGATTTTAAAAGTAATTAAAAACAATATGGTGATGTCACAGATGCAATTAATATTTAAAAATAATCTTGTGGATCTTTTCCTATTTGATATGAATGGGCTTACAATCACCTGTTTCTCTCTTACCAAAGTGATATAGGAATTATTGCTTAGAGCTATAAGATGGAGAGACAACCAGATATAAACAAAGTTGTATTTGAGAGTCTTTAAAGGGGATGGAAAATATATATGCAATGCAGATGTCATCTTCCTTTGCTGCCATCAACCCTTCCTCCATCAGTAATCCCCAGCTTCTTTTGCCTCTTGTTCTCCCAGTTCTCTGGTATTCCCCTCATTCTATGAAAACCTCCCTCTTAGAGTAGGTTGATCCAGGTCCTGGTGTCTGGATGGTTCTCAGTCTTCAATTCTGCTGCTAGCACTTAGGATGGCAGACCAAGGGAACTATCCCTTCTAGTAACATAAAGGCTAGAGATTCAGGGCAAAGCTTTTGAAGTCAGACTGATTAGGCTTAAATCTCTTCTGCCTGCTGACATATGATTCTGACCAAATCACTGAACGTCTCCAAACTTCAGTTGATTCAATGAAATAAGACTTGATTTACTCAGGGAATGATTGTTACAGCCAGAGTTGGGACATGGATGAGAATTAGGTATTAGTGAGGTGAATAATATACCTTTGCTTGTCCTTAAATAAGGCTGCTTCCAATGGAACTGAAGGAGCTAGTATTACAGTACCAGTGGCAGCCAATCCTCCAGGACTTCTTTGGGTCACTTTTCTCTCCCAAGAAAGTTCTATTTCAGAAACACCTTCCTTCCCACCATCTTCCTCCAAGCTCCAGAAGAATTGGTTGTAGAACTGCTTCCATTGTCTTGAAAGTTTTCCTTGTTGTGGTGTCTTGTATGGATGTACATGTTGCTCTTGAAGAGAGGAAAATGGATACATCAAGGGTATCAACGTGTGTGAGGTCATGAGAGATGCAACAGAGAGTTTCTGCCAGTTGGCACTGAGAGATTTCAACTTTACTGTGTGTTAGACTTTCTCCCTGCAAGTTCAAAGGTTATCGAATGCATTCAATAAAGTTGTTTCTAATTTAATAAAAACAAAATCCCACCACCACACCAGAGGACTTTCTTTAGATTAAAGCATGTGTTGCTTAAGACTAAGGACTGGACTTTGGGAAAGTGTAGATATGAGCAATGGAGCATTATTTAATACAAACACCCAGATTTTGCCTTATTCTCTCATAGGAGCTGAGGTGAATATAGAGGACTCCCAACTCCCTGGGAAACATTGCCTCACATGAATGATAAAGCCCATGGTGGTATGAGGAGTACTGGATGGAAGAGGAATGTCATCCAAAATCATGACCTATCCAGTTCTGTACCTACCCCATTTCCTTCTCGTCCCTTGTCACTTACTGCTGGCTGTATCCTGAACTTCCTATCAGGGTCTGGGACACCTCTGTGCTTCGTCCTTTGTGAAGAAGTTCAGATGATGCAGCATGAAACTCAATTTCCTTCTATTCTACTGTGGCCTTATGACATGACTATTAACTGGGCTTCAGTGTTCTTGTAACTCATCTCCACTTTGGCCCCCTGTTACCAAGGCTAGTTTCCTGTGGCCACATGATACAGAGAAAAAAACATGTGCTTTGGATCAGGACACACCTGGACAAAGTGATGGTTGTATAACTTGCAACCAATGTGCTCCTGTGGCAGCTATGCTTAGCCAGATAGACCTTATGCTTCTCTGAGTTTCAGTTTGATCAAGTGAGTAACTATCCTAGATGATTATAAATATTAAAGAGAACTGAAGTGAGATGCCTGGTCCAACCATGCTCTTGGCAATGGCACATGTTACTACTGAGTATTCTTATATCATGTCTGGATGGAAACTTTATCACTCTTCTTGCTCCCCTGAAACTGGGTCCCTGCATTGTCTTGAAATTCTCCACATACTGAGAAATATTCCTAAAACTCATTCCCACATCAGCTGTCAGATTTCCACCATGTCAAAGGCCAGCCTGGATCCCCAAATGTGACCTCCCAGACTCTTATTGCTGGCCACATACTGGTCACCCCTTGTTGGGCTTTATGGATACCCTCTGCCTACATGGACCTGCCACTTGTCACTATAGACATTGTGACCTTCCTGTCTACCTCCCTTGTACCACACTCGTGAGCCAGATCGATTCTGCACATACGTGATACACCAACAATTGTTGAATAACTGTGCCAGGTCTTCATTCTTCTTTCTCCTCTAACTCAAGGCCCTGAACTTTGAGTTGTCATACTGACAAGTGAGAACATCAGGAGCATCTCAAAAAGGGGCTAGAACTCAATCCCCAAAAAAGGGTAGTGTTGCCAGTTTGTGTAGGAATAGCATTAGCAAGTACTGAAGGACTGCCCGTCATTCTTTCACTGAATGAATGTTTGTTGACTGCTTGTTACTACCCAGGCACTAGTGTGGGCAAGGGTTAAAACACTGAATTAAAGAGACAAAAGGCCCTGCCCACATGAAGCTTGTATTCATTTTGGCATAACATACTTGGATACTAAACAAACTGGAATGTGATGATAAGGTGGCAAAGGTAGGCTGGGGCCTATTTTGAGAGACTTCACTGTTGGCAGAGGAATTTGTCTTTGGGATTCATTATCCCTGATGGGTAAGAACAAGCCATTGCACATTCTTCAGGAAGAGTGAAAAGTAACAAGATGAAAATGTACTTTCAGAAAAATCAGGCTGACAAAAGAGTGTGGGTAAATAATAACAACAACCTTTTGTGCAGAATTTTCCAATTTACAAGAAGCTTCCTTAGCTATCATGTCACCCAATCCTTAGTGGCCCTGATGGACAGATCATGGCCCCATTCAGTGGAGGAGAGACTGGTCTGGGGTCCCAGTGATAGTAAATAGCAAAAGGGGGTCTCAAACTACAGGTTCATGACTCTTAGTCTCCTTGTCTGCAATTCCTTTCCTAGGAAAATTTTTATTTACTCAAAATACATTGCATGATTTCACTTTAAGAAAAACTCTTGATTTAAAAATCTGGAAAACCTTATGACAATATTTCCCAAAAAATTTGAGAAGGGGTGCTATTAGAATTACCTGGGATTTTTCCCAAATACGTATGACACCTTGTTCCTCTCTTCCTCTTCTGCTCCCAAATTCTGGCAGTGTCATCTTGATGCATCTAATTTGTGAGAGTACCCCTGACTCTATTACCTATCAGCCTTCACTGCAACGTGTCCAGTTAATCTCCTTTCTTCTCTCATTAAGGAAGCTCAAACTTGGTTTGAGCTGTGTGTTCATTTATGTAAGCCATGGAGAAAGAGTAAATGTTAATATAACACTTCCCATGAAAAAATACATAGAGTATATGTCTCTGCAACATGCGAAGAATTATGTGATTAATGCTGGTGAGGTTTTCTTCCCCAACAAGCTGTAGTTACTTGGAAGTCTCATAGACATCTCAAGCACAACACATCCAAAAACAGTTCTTAGTTATCCCAGCCCCAAATCTGCTCTTCCCCAAATCCGAAAATGGTAACTTCATTCTTCCAGTTATTCAGGTTAAATATCTGGAGACCAACTTGGTCCCTCCTCTCATATCTCAGATCCAGTTTAATGCATCTACTCATCCCTAATCACCCAGTACCAAGTAGCATCCCCATGTCTATTTGCTTTCCCCTTTCCACTGTGGTCTCTTTATAGGACTTAACACTGACAAACAAATTTATATCCATTTGTTTATTGTCAGTGTTCTTCCATTGCAAGGTATGTTTCATGATAGCCAGGACTCTTTTGTTCATGGCTGTATCCGCCTGGTTCTTGAGACACAGCAAATCATTCAATAACTTTTGAGTGGGTTAATAAATAAATATTACTGCCATCATTGCATGTAAACAATTTGCAAATATATTGACTTTTCCATTAATTTAATATGAAAAAGTTAAATACCCCAGAAAGTTGAGAGTGCTTCAATACTCATGGCAAGTATTTATGTATCATCATGGAGCTTTGTGAATTCTGCCTATGACTTTCAAACTGTAAGTAGCTTTGGAACTATGAGTTTTCAGCAGATACCTTGAAGTTAGCCCAGTGAAACCAGGATGACCAATACATACCAGTTGAAATAGGACAGTACCATTGTTTTCTGTCCTGTTTAAAATGATACGTCTGGTTAGCTTAGCTCTGTCCCAATGTTTGTGTCACTGCAGCCTGCTGCTATGTCTCTTCTTTAAAGAAAAACCATTTGATTTATGCTTATTTCTCACCCCATTTCTGTTAAATTCGTTTTCTTTACCTGACTTCCATGAGCCTCCACTCCTCCAGGGTCTTAGTCCCTCTTTTGTCAATAATACACATGCCCTCAGCCTGTTTTCACTTCCTTGGACATAGTTTCCAGGCCTCTGTGATCTATCTCTGTGCTCTCCCATTTATTAGTAGCGTGTAGGTATAGACACACAGACCACAGACTAAGGAGAACTCTGACCACTTCCTGTATTTAGATCACTGACCTTTGCCAAACTTGCATTTCTTGTGCTTAAGTATAATTTACACATTCCATATGTAAGCATTTTCCTGAGATTAAAGATTAAAGTTTACTGCTATTTGCTATTTGCTTTTTTTCTCCCAGCCTACTCTGGGTTCTTTGTTATTTATGACTGTGAGCAAGTTCATTCCTGACTTTACTCCTAATAAGTAGTTAAAATCCAAGTAGCGTATGTGTCATGAACTTCAGCAAACCTTTTCAGGGCTGCTTCCTCATTTTCTAGTCCACTAGTTGTCAATCCAGGATGCACCTGGAATAGCCTGAGGAGCTTTCAGGGTCACAGATGCATTGGTCCCACCCCAGGGAGTCTGACTTCATCTTCTGAGGTGTGACCTGGATAACAGAATTTTTCTAAGCTCCTCAGGTGATACCCTGATTCTATACTATTTACCCAAACATTTAATCCCAAGAAGCTTTAAGAGAATCTACTCCTTTTATCCTCCCTTTGTCTTGAGCTGCTTTTTATGCTGAAGGCTTGAGGAATTTCTTTATGCCTATAAACATTCTTCCAGCAGTTTCTAGTTAATCGGTCAGAACCACTCTTTTTAAAAAAAGATCTAGACCATTCTGTAACAATAAGTTACACCAAGATCATGTAACTAAGTTTAATAAAATTCAAATAAAAATCAGAGCCTTAAAGCAAGGGAAAAAGTCCATATAAAAGCCCACAAATGTGAATAAAGCATGAAGTGAATACAAACAGATATTTTTGAAATTTAAAATAATAAAGCCTGTCAATGTTCTGGCTCTGCCAACTGCATGATCTGCTATTTGGGACAAGTCTTTTACCCTCTTACCTCCTCAATTTCCTCATTTGTAACATCAAAATGTATGAACTATGATTTCACAAGTGGAAAGAAAATGCTTGTGGATGTGGAAACTGGAGAGTAGGAGATGCTCTGATGGGAGCTGAGCCTGAGGTGGAGATGCCACGATGCCAGTTATTCAACTGAACTTTCCTGCCATGCAAAGGCCAAGGCTTGTAAAAAGGCTCTCAACAGCCCAAAATCAAAAGCATGGGAATACAAACTGCTGTGAAATATTCTCTCTTTTGACCCAGCATGAGAGAAGAGTTGGAAATTCCATTTCTCCATTACTTCAGCCTGGGATCCTAGAATATTAAATACCAATTTTTAGGGGACCAACTGAGCCCCAAATGATGTGAGGCAGAGAGAATTTGAATCAATCGTGCTTAGAAGTTGCCAGCACTTGGATTACATTTTCAGTCCACCCCTAGTGGACTTTTCTGTCTCGTCTCTCTTCTGCCTATTTCTCAAACCCATTTACTCCTGGCGACTAAAAGTGTTATTTTCCTGGCTGGAGTTCTTTTCTTCAAGATTTTTTAGTGTCCTCTGGTATTTGTGTGTTCATTGTTTTTCTGACAATTAATAAGAGTAATGAATTGAAACCTCAGGTGGAGTGAAAATGATGACCCATTTCAGATATCGGAGAGGGATGTTGGCTTTCTCATTTTATTGGAATTATCATGATTATGTGTACCTTTTCCCAAAAATCTGTTAAGTGAGCTATTGGATTCTGTGTTTAAATTTATATAACTTGTCTCCTTGTATTTCTGTTCACCAGGAACTACAATTTATAAGTGAGGCTCTGTTGTCACTGGTGTCAGCGAGAGAAAGAGGAAGTGTTCTCTTCTTGGAGTATTTGTCTCCTTGGGGTACAAGTGATAAGAATTCCCTATCCTAACTCAGCATCTGGGACAGATTCATCACTGGAGACGAGCTCTCACACTTACCACTACCTTTATGTGTCACATCCATACCCATGCCACTCTGATCTTCAATTCTGAACCCCAGATGGGCTGTGCCCAGCCCAGTGGAGGGAGCACTGGTGACTCCTGACCAAAAGGAATCACCTAGTGAGCAACCACTGTTACAGTCACCCAGATGCTGGGTTTATACAGCTAAATACAATAGGCATGGCCTTGTCCTCAGGAGATTTCCAGCTTAAAAGGCAGTCAAGGGGACATAAGCACAAGAATAAATCATAGTAAGTCATGAATTTAAAAAAGATCAGTTGCTATAAAAAAATCAAGACTGGAGATACTTTGGAAATGGGAGCAGAGAAGACTTCTCTTCAGAGATAACATATCATCTGAGACCTAAGAAGAAATGTACCTGGTGGCCAAGAGAGGGCTGCTTTTGTAGGCAGAAGCACATTGTGGATGAAAGCATGGAGATGGGACTTCTTGACAATTCAAGGATCTAAATGAGAACTAGTGAAGCTGCACATAGTGAATAAAGAAAAGAGCCATGAGGCAGAGGCAGTGGGGGCAGGTGACATGGGACCACTGGGAAGATTTGCCATTAGTTCTAAATGTAGTGGGAGAGTCTTTAAGGGTGTCAGGATGATCTGATGCAAGTTCAGGGATTCTGGTTATGACCAAATCACATTTTATTCAAAATTATTTTTTTCACTTAATTGAAACTAGGCAATAATCTGTTTCATCCCTTACGAAAGGACACAAAAAAGCAGTTTTCTTCTCATAAAAATGTTTATTCTGAAAATTTTCTCCTTATGCATTAAGTAGTCACTAAAAAAATAATAAAAAAGAACTAAAATAGAGAAAGAAAGAGAGAAAGAAAGAAAGAAAAAAGAGAAAAGGGCAGCAGTGCTAAAGTCTAAGACTGTCTTTTGTCTACTATTGGTTAAAAATTAACTCACAAAAATGCAAATGAAACTTAGTTCATTATTACAGAGTCTCCTTGGCTGGAAAGAATGTGTCCTTACATATCACTCAAATTAAATAATACCCCCCTTGAGTCCTACATAAATGTTCCATCTGATACAATGTGATTTCACTTACATGTGGAATCTAAAAAACAAAATAAACAAAACAGAAAAAAAAACTCATGGATACAGAGAACATTTTGAAGGTTGTCAGATGGGAGGGGGTTGGAAAGGGTCAGTGAAAAAGGGGAAGGAATTAAAAGTACAAATTGGATGTTACAAAATGGGAATGTAAACTAAAGCATAGGGAATATAGTCAATAATATGGTAATAATAACTATATGCCAGGTAGGTATTAGACTAGTTGGGGTGGGGGGAGGGTGACTTCTTAAATTATATAAATGTCTAATTCAATAAAATAATATTGAATGTCACTGTAATTTAAAGATTAAAAAGGGGGGATGTGAAAGGAAATAAAGAGGTTCAAATTTCCAGGTATAAAACAAATAAGTCATAGGGATGTAATGGACAGCATAAGGAATATATAGTCAATAATACTATGATAGCGTAGTATAGTATCAGATGGTTGCTGGACTTACCATGGTGATCACTTCTTTAGGTATACAAATGTTGAATAACTATGCTGTACACCCGAAACTAATATAATATTGTATGTTAGCCATAATGTAACAGAAATCTTAAAGAAGAAAAGGTCACATCTGAGATAAGAGTATAAAATGTAATTTAAACCCAGTTCAAAAAAGTTAAAAAATATGCATCTAGACCTGTGTGTTCTAGTTCTTAATCACTGAAAATCATTGAATTTATTAATTCTTGTAACTGATTTTGTCTGTGTTTCAGTGATAGTCACTCTAGATACAGCAGCAAACAAAAAAAGGTTTTCTGCCCTCAGAGAGCTTAAATTCTAAAGGGAGAGAAACCATAGGTAAGACAATTAAATAAATTATACACCACTTTATAAAAGGATAAGGTTTATCTAAGAAAAATGAGGCAGCAAAAGGAATTAGGAAGTGGGAGTAGTTGTATCAATAATTTTAAATCAGGTGATCCAGGAAGACCTCCCATGGGTGGTATCTGAGGAGGAGATAAAACAGGCTGTCTGGACATCAGAGAAATAGCATTGGGAGCAGAAGGGAGAACAAGTATGAAATTTCCAAATACATAAGAACTGAAAATTGGCCAATGGATTTTCCAAATTGGAGGCCATTGATGACTTTAACAAGAGCTGGAGTTAATGAAGTTTGATCAGCAATTAAAGGGGATGAATCAGAAGCAGTGCAGATACCTCTTTGAAGAAGTTCTATTGTGAGAGGGATAAGGGTGGTAAATGGAGAGGGATGTGGGCGATGAGAAGATCTGCAAGAAAGAGCTAGTGCATATTTATGGAAGTTAAGAGGGAGAGAGAAATGGGATTCCTGGAGCAATGTCCTCAGCAGGTGACAGAGGGCAGGATTCAATGCACAAGCAGGTTTAGAGAGGGTGTGGGTGGTTTACACACCACAAAAGGTAGGAAGGTGTTTCTGATAATTTTTGATCCTTTCATTTGTCCCAAGAAAGTGTGAAGCTGGGTCATGCATCGTGTAAGTAGGAAGACAGGAAGAAGGTGATGGAGATTTTTTGGGTCACATTTTAATTAATTAATGGATTAATTTTTCTTTGACAAATATGAAATCTGTTTTTATACCATGTGTAAAAAGAAGAGGAGCAGGATTGGGAGGAGAAAGAGGAGAAAAAAGAGCCCCAAGCATCCTGAGGACCCAGGAAAACCCCAAATGTAGCTTTTGGCAAACACTGAGAAGATAAAACTAATTCTTTTCTGAGTGAAAAATATAATCTAGCAAATTGTAATAGAAAACATTTCATTTCTGCTGAACATTTCATTTCTAGTCTATGAACAAAGGATAGCCACAGCACATTCCATGTAATCCAGGTAGCTGACCTCACTTTAGGAAGAGCAAAACTGAGCTGGAGCTTGTGCCAAAAGAAAAAGAAAATGTTTCTCAGGAGACAGCAAGGCTGAGCTAATTTTGTACATACTACAAAACATTAATTGGCTTTGATTTAAGGTCTATATTCAAAATTAGAATATTCCAGTGATCAAGAATATTCCAACAAGAGGTTTCAATACATTCAACATATTCCCAGCATCCTCAGTATGTTCCCAGAAGACTTAGCTTAAGGCTTTTAGGTGTTGAAAAGTGAATAATATCTTACAAAAAATAAAACACTTGCATTGAATCAGAGTTAATATTAAAAATAAATTGTAATCACATAAAGATTATGGAATTTCTCTCATCAAGAGAAGAAAAGGCTACTTATAACAACTTTTAAAAAAGAATCATGATGGAGATTTTGGTCTACATTTTATAGCACCTAAAAATAGAATTTTCAAAAGCTAAATTAATCATCTACATCAATTCTACAAACCACTGTGTGAGACACCTGTATTTAAAAAAAATAAATGGGAAGAGGCAAGAGGGCAACCAGGGGAGGAGGTCCCTAAAACCTCTCCCAGAAAACACAATTAAATGGTCATCCAAGAGCCAAGAAAGAAAACCCTGAGTGGTACAGTGACAACTGAGAAATGCATGCATCACAAATACACCTGAAGGTTAGAGAGAAGGGTCGAGCAGGAGAGAAGGGACCAGAGATGGATCACAACGGGACCCCATTGCTGCTAAGTGAAGGAACTAGAAAGAAATCAGAGAGCAGCATGATACACAGGAGCAAAGAGGCCAAGAGGCAACAAGATTGAAAGCCAGAGTGGCCAAATGCTGAAAGACCTTGAGGGAGCTGGACCTTAAAGCAGCGTGTTAGGGACAAAGTTTGGGAGCCGGTGTCTGAAACTCCTCAGTAGCTAGAAAACTACTCTAAATCTCTGTAGGCTGAAATAAAGCCCCACATACAGCACCAGGACTCCTGGCAACCTCCTGATCTGAAACGCATGTGCAAATGGTGATGCTGCAGGGCTGCAGTTCCTGGATCACCGCACACCCTCAAGCCCACCATGCTCACCCAGCACTCTCACATGGCCTCTGTCTCCAGGCCAGTTGTGTGCACACCCAGTGCCCTCATGCAGCTAGCACTTGCAGACTTGGTCCTGTGAGGCAGCTGTGGAGACGAATCACTGGAACATGCCTGGAGTAAAGTGCTGGAGAGGAGAGGCAGAATTGACAGTGTTTGCCCCAGTCAGCAAAAGCGGCCTCGGCCTACATCCCTTCAGCCTACCCCATATCCTCCAGCAAAGCACAGGAGGTGGAACTGCCCCAGAGCACATTTTGATGTCTCCCCCCAGCTCCCCCTCCACAGCCTCATCAACGAACTGCAGGAAGTGGAAAGACCAATGACTGATGAGCCCCCATGCCAAAACACAGCTAAAGACTAGAGATGAGGCTTAAACAACTCTCTTCTCTCCCAAAATTGGCCTCCCAGTGCCACCTAGTGTCTATTGTACAGCAAGACACCAGAAAAATACTAATTAGAGAAAGAGAGAGCTCCTCAGCTCTGCTAAAAATAAAGCCCTCGTGCCAAAGAAGAACACAACAGACAATATGAGTACCTTAGGATTTAAAGCTGTGCAGAAAGAAGATGAAAAATCTTCAGAAAAGGAGCTTATAGACCTAGGAATTTATGAACTAAGTGACAGAGATTATAAGGTAGCCATTATAAAGGGTCTCAGAGAAATGAAAACATACTGGTAGAACACCATAGCTGAGATGAATGATCTCAGGAGGGAACAAAAGGAACAATTTAACAAAGAAATTCAAACCATAAGAAAGAATGAGATGGAAATACAAGAGATAAATAACACATTAAAAGAAGTGAGAAATGAAAGAACTACCATAGGAAACAGGGTCAATCAGATGGAGGAAAGAATTAGTGATATTGAAGATCAGAACATGGAAACATCTCAGAAAGAGGAATATAGGGAATAAAGAACCAAAAGAATTGAAAGAACACTGCAAGAACTGACTCCATGAGAGTAAACAACATCAGAAGTATAGGATTAGAAGGACACTCTATAGAGAACATTCTCAAACAAATAGTAGACAAGAACTTTTCAAACCTATGGAAAGATTTGGAACCCTAAATTCAAGAAGAAAATAGGTCCCCTAGATACCTGGACCCTAGTAGCCCTTCTCAGAGACACATTGTACTAAAGATGTCAGAAACTAAAAACAAAGGAAATTCTCAAGGCATCCAGAAAAAAAAGAACTATAACCTTTAGAGGAAAACCCATCAGGCTAGCATCAGACTTCTTAGCAGAAACTCTATAAGCCAGAAGGGAGTGGAATCAAATATTCAAAACTTTAAAAGTGAGAAATTTCCATCTAAGAATAGATTATCCAGCAAAATTATCCTTCAAATATGAAGGAGGAATAAAGACCTTCTCAGACACAGAAGCTGAAGAAATTTGCCAGCATGAGACCGGCACTTCAAGAAATACTGAAGGAAGCTCAACTTGAAACAAAACATCAGAATAAATGGAATAGAGTTGGGGCAACAAGAAAGAAACAAAAATAAAACAAAACAACAACAACAAAAGAAATGGCCAGAGGAAATCCTCATGTATCAATCTTCAGTCTAAATGTTAATGGACTGAACTCACCAATAAAAAGACACTGAGTAGCAGGTTGGATTAAAATACAAAACCCATCTATATATTGTCTCCAAGAGACAGACCTCAGTCATAAGGAAAACACAGATTCAAATTGAAAGGATGGGAAACAATACTCCAAGCAAATGGTAACCAGAGAAAAGCAGGAGTCACCATACTGATATCTGATGAAATAAACTTCAGGTTAAAAAATAGAGCAAGAGACAAAAATGTAAAAATGGACATTACATAGTGATAAAAGGCACAATACAACAATAAGTAACATGAATTAATATGTATATTCTCAACCAGGAAGCACCAGATCTGAAAGGAGAAACTGACAAAAGCACAATTTTGTGAGAGACTTAAACACCCCCTTAACAACCAAACAGAAAATAAATGAGGAAATATCAGCTCTAAATGAGATATTATAGAAATTATCACTGATACCACAGAAATACAAAGAATTATACGAAAATATTGTGAAGGGCTTTATGTCACTAAATTTAACAACCTAGAAGAAATGGACAAGTTTCTAGAAATTTATAGCCTACCTAGAAAGAAACAAGAAGAACTGGGTAATCTAAATAGACCAATCAATAGCAAAGAAATTGAAATGGCTATCCACAAGCACCCCAGAGGCATTCAAAGAATTAATGCCTATCCTCCTGAGACTCTTCTGAAAAATTGAAGATAAGGCAATACTTCCTAACTCATTCTATGAGGTCAACATTACCCTAGTACCAAAGCCTGGTAAAGACAACATAAAAAAATAAAACTATAGACCAATATCTCTGATGAACACAGACACAAAAATTTTAAACAAAATATTATCAAATAGAATATAACAATGCATCAAAAAGATTATACATCATGATCAAGTGGGATCCATCCCAGGAGCATAAAGATGGTTCAGCATATGAAAATCAATCAATGTGATATACCACATAAACAAAATAAAAGATAAAGACTGGTTATATCAATTGATGCAGAAAAAGCATTTGACAAGATACAATGTCCATTTATGATCAAAACAATGAAAAAATGGGTATAGAAGGAAAGTATCTCAACATAATAAAGGCCAAATAAGATGACCCTCAGGTAATATCATATTGAATGGAGAAAAGCTGAAGCTCATTCTGTTAAAATCAGGAACAAGGCAAGGATGTCCCATCTCACCTGTTATTCAATATAGTACTGGAAATTCTAGCCAGAGCAATCAGGCAAGAGAAAGGAATAAAAGGCATCTAAATTGGGAAAGAAGAGATCAAATTTTGACTATTTGCAGGTGATGTGATCCTTTATATAGAAAATTCTAAAGACTCCACCAGAAAACTTTTAGAAACAATAAACGAATATAGTAAAGTTGCAGGATACAAAATCAATGTACAAAAATCAATATACAAACAATGAATCCCCAGAAAAAGAAATGAAGGAATCATTTCTTTTTGCTATCACAACAAAAAGAATGAAATACCTGGAAATTAATGTAACAAAGAATGTGATGAACTTATACTGGAAACTATAAGACACTTTTGAAAGAAATCAATGAGGACACAAAAAAGTGAAAAAATATTCCATGTTCATGGATAGGAATACTTAATATTATTAAATAGCTATGTTACCCAAAGCAATTTACAAATTTAACACAATTTCAAGCAAAAACCCACAATCATACTTTCATGAAATAGATAAAAGAATTACCGGATTTCTAGGGAACCCTAAAAGACCTTGAATTGCCAAAGTAATACTACATAAAAAGAATAAGGCTGGTGGCATTATACTCCTCAACTTCAATTTATATTACAAAGCATCAATAATCCAAACAGCTTGGTATTGGCAGAAAAACAGACCATAGACCAGTGGTTCTCAACCTTCCTAATGCCATGACACTTTAATACAGTTCTTCATGTTGTGGTGATCCCCATAAAATTATTTTCCTTACTACTTTATAACTGTAATTTTGCTACTGTTATGAATTGTAATGTAAATATTTGATATGTGTTTTCCAATGGTCTTAGGTGACCCCTGTGAAATGGTCGTTAGACCTCCAAAGTGATCACAACCCACAGGTTGAGAACCACTGCCATAGGCCAATGGAACAAAACTGAAACCCAGAAATAATTCACAAATTTATGGACAAAGAATTTTTGATAAAAAAGGAAAACATATGCAATGGGGAAAAGACAGCCTCTTCAGCAGGTGGTGCTGGAAAAGCTGGAAAAACAGATGCAAACGAGTGAATCTGAGCTATGTACTCTCAGCATATACAAAAATTAACTCAAAATGGATTAAAGACCTTCATATAAGACCCAAAACAATAAGCTTTGTAGAAGAAAACATAGGCACTAAACTTATAGACTTAGGGCTCAAGAAAGACTTCCTTAACCTGACCTCAAAGGCAAGGGAAGTGAAAGCAAAAATAAATGCATGGGACTACATCAAACTGAAAAGCTTCCGCACAGCAAAAGAAACCACCAACAAAGCAAAGAAACAGTGAACTGAATGGGAGAGAATATTTGCAAACAACACATCAGATAAGGGTTTAATATCTAAACTATATAAAAAATAAATATGACTTAATAACAAAAAACCCCCCCAAACAACCCAATTAAAAAGTGGGTGGAAAAATTAAACAGACACTTCTCCCACAAAGAAATGCAAATGAGCAGCAGGTGAAAAAATGCTCATCCTCATCAGCTATCAGGGAAATGCAAATCAAAACCACAATAAGATATCACCTCACACCTGTTAGAATGGCTATTATCAACAAGACAAAGAATAACAAGAGAGGATGTGGAGAAAAAGGAACTCTCATACACTGCTGGTGGGAGTGCAAACTGGTACAACCACTGTGGAAGACAGTGTGAAGGTTCCTCAGAAAATTAGGAATAAAGTTACCATATGACCCGCAATCCCCCATCTGGAGATCTCTTCAAAAAACTTGAAAGCCGTAGTCCACAAAGTCTTATGTACCCCAATGTTCATTGCAGTGCTGTTCACGGTGGCCAAAACATGGAAATAACAAAAGTGCCCTTCGATAGATGACTGGATAAAGAAGCTGTTGTACATGTACACAATGGAATATTACTCAGCTATAAGAAAAGATGAAACACTGCCATTTACAACAAAATGGATAGACCTAGAGATCATCAGTGCTAAGCAAAATAAGGCAGACAGAAAAAACTAAAAACTGCATGATTTCACTCATATGTGGAATATAAAACTGAAAGCAACAAAGAAAAACAAACAAACAAAAAACTCATAGACACAATCAATATTTTAATGTTAATTTGGGGGCAAGTGGCGAAGGGATGGGAGAAGAGGGAGGCATGGGAGAGTAGGAAAAGAGAGCTAAATATATGATGATGGAAAGAGAACTCACATTGGGTGGTGAACTAATAACACAACAAGTTGACAATGCACTATAGCATTGTACACCTGGAACCTATGTAATACTTGCTAATCAATGCCATCCCAATAAGTCTAACAGTGAAAAAAAAATAACCCATATGTCTACTGCCCTAAGAAATAAAATCAATGAGAAAATGGGTGCAGCATCACTAGTGGTCTCTAGTGACTGCTGGCACAGAAGGGGAATTTCAGGGGAGCCACATACACTAGGAGTTTATGAGTTTTGACATGGACATCAATGTTGCTTGTCCTTAGATAACTAAACAATAGGTCAAGCTGTAAGTCAGTCCCTTAAACTCATCAAAAATGAACTATTTGTTGCAATTCTTTTTTATGTAACATGATGTTCCACAGTGTCAGGTATTTTTTTTACACAGACACAAAATGAATAAAAAAGTCACTTCTTGCCAAAGGGCCTCCATCAACTAGAACTCGAGTGGCCCTTTGACAAGGGGCTTTCTGCACAATCAATTCTTGCAACCTTATGTTGTTCCTCCTTTCTCTTCCTCTTGTAGCACCAGTATTGTGTGCCATTTCCTATAATAGATCTCCATTTATGAAATGATTGTAATGACAAAAATACCCAGTAAGGAAATTCAGTAAGAGTTGATACTACAAAATACCACAATTCACTAAAGGAAATGACCACATGGGTCAATTAGTAAAATATTGGTAAAAACTCTGTAAAGCATTTGACATAATAAACCTAAAACCCCCTACCCAATAGAAGAACAATGATTATTACTACTGGTCTGGCCCATCCTTCTGTTTCTAGAACTCAACAGCTTCAGAAGAGGTGCATATACCATCTTCCTGACCTTCCTCACCTCATCTTAGAAAAATCAATCTGGAGAACACTCTGAAGTCTAATAGAACAGAGGTCCTATAACTAAGGGTATAAAAATTAAGCCATATTGAGATTGGTAGAAAGGGCAGAGATGTGAAATGGACCAGCCCGAAACCTCCATGTTGTGGTTGAGAAGTGGGAGGATATCTTGGTCTCAGAGCCACCCCCTCATCTGAGGAGAGAGGGATGCCAGCCTCACACCAGGCTCCCCAGGCTGCTTTACTCCAGAGGAGTGCCTGGAGGAGCCCTCACAACATCTGGCTGTGAAAAATAGTGGGGATTCTGATCATCTGGATGAGATAGAAGGCCACAGGAAACCCAGATATTCTCTTATAGGGCCCATTCAGAGATTCGTTTGCTCTTAAGTACTCACCCTGGGCTCCTGAAGAGGGATAGTGACTCAGGGGACAACAGAGACAATCAGGAAGGTATTGATTTTTGTGGCTTCAGGGAAAGAACTGAAGGGACAGTCACCATTTTCCCTGCGTAGAATCCTAATCCTGTGTAGTTGGCAGGCAGGAGTCATCTTTTCTGTGTTGAGCCCTCCATTACATGGCCAAATCTGAATCCGTATTGACCTGGTGAGCTCGAATTGCTCCTCTGGTGACTCCCCGGGACCATAACCACCTAACTTGCACAGTGCAAGAGGCACATTCTTGGCCAGCAGCCAACCCCACTGTAATGCACTCTTTCTTGGACAACTTTCAGGGGTGTGTGAGCCTCAGGTGGGTAGAACCTGACCTTTGTGTCCTCTGAGACTCTTGCTGGGTAACTCTAGATTCAGCACCAGCACCAAACCAGAATCTTTATTAACCTAGTGAAATCTGCTTGTCCCATTCTGATGATTCCCTGAGACCCTAATTTACCCAACTCATATACTGCAAGAGTCTCTACCAGCAGCTGAGCCTTAATGGACCTGGCAGATAGCAGTAGTCCTTGGGATGTCCTGGGCTCTTTGACAAGCTACTTCAGCCTCAGTAATGGAGCAGCCATCTTTGGTTTGCATTGTGGCCTATCCCACAGTTCTCCAGGTCCAGTACAGGAAGCAACCAAATATGTATTGCTTTGTAGCTCCTACCATGTAGTCCCCTGCTAGTCACAGGCAGTGGCTGGCCTGGGCCTACAATGGAACCCTCCAAAGAGGCCCCAGAATGAACATACCTGGATGTTGGCTTCAGACAACAACAGAGTATCCTCCAATTAGCCCTCAAGTGACACAATCAAAGGATGGTGTCCAGAGGCACCAGAGTCTGCTGGAGCAAATCCTGTTCCATAGGATAACCCACACACACCAGCTCATAAGCTGTAGATGTATTTACCTTCACAGTCAGTTAGCATCAGCATAATCTCACCCACAAATTTCCCAATAACAATTAAGACTCAACTTTAATAAAAAAGCACACAAGCTACACAAAGGTCACTGTTGGAGTAGTCAGCAGAGGTGACCAGGGAGACTGGGCCACTGGGGCTCACAAGGCACGTAGTATATAGAACTTAGAGACATAGTAAATCTAGCTAATACATAAAAACAAACACAGAAAGCCTGAAAACTGAGGAAACAAAAAAATATGTCCCAAATGAAAGAACAGGAAAAAAACTCAAAAAAATAAAAACAAAACTGAATGAAATGGAGGCAAGCAACCTACCAGAGACAGAGCTTAAAACAATGGTTATAAGGATGCTTAGTGACCTCAGAAGAATAGATAAATTCAGAAAGAACTTCAACAAAGAGATAGTAAGCATAAAAAAGACATAAAACCATAAAAAAGAGCAGCCAAAATTAAGATTATAATAACTAAAATGAAGAATGCACTAGAATGATCCCACAGCAAACTAGATGAAAGAGAGAATTAGATCAGTGATTTGGAATACAAGGGAGCAGAAAACACACAATGAGAACAGAAAAAAAAATTTTAATAATGGTAGTTTAAGAGCTCTCTGGGACAACATTAAGCATGACAACATTTACATTAGAGGGGCACCAGAAGGATAAGAGAGAGATTAATGTGTTGAGAATGTATTTGAAGAAATAATGACTGAAAACTTTTCTAATCTAGTGAAGGAAATAGACATACTAGTCCTAGAAGTGTAGAGTCCCAGACAAGGTGAACACAAATAGATTGGCACCAAGACAGATTCTAATTAAAATGACAAAGTTTAAAGATTAAAAAAAAATAATCCTAAAAGCAGTAAAAGAAAGTCAACTAGTTACTTACATAGGAGCTCCCATGAAATTGTCAGATGATGTCTCAACAGAAACATTGCAGGTAAAATGTATTGCCATAAATTACTCAAAGTGATGAAAAGCAAGGACCTACATCTAAGATTACCCTATCCAGCAAGGTTATCATTTAAAATTGAAAGCATTTCCTAGACAAGAAAAAGCTAAAGGAATTTATCACTACAAAACCAATACCAAAAGAAATGTTAAAGAAATTTCTATAAGAACAAGGAAAAGAGAAAAAAGAACATAAAGATAAATAATATGACAACCACTATATACCTATGGAGAATCACTTTAAATGTAAATGGATTAAATGATCCCACCAAAAGACTTAGGGTAGCTGAATGGATAAGAAAACAAGACGTACACATATGCTTTCCATAAGAGACCCACTTCAAATTAAAAGACACAACATAGCCTGAAGGTGAAGGGATGGGAAAATATATTTCATGTGAATGAAAATGAAAAAAAAAAAGCTAGGGTAGCAATACCTATATGAGACAAAATAGACTTTAAAACAAAGGCTATAATAAGAAACAAAAAGGGACATTAGATAATAACAAAGGGATAAATCCAACAAGAAGTTATACACTTGTAAACACTTATGCACCCCAAATAGGAGCACCTAAATACATAAAGCAAATATTGACTGACTTCAAGGGAGAGACTGACAGTAATACAATCATAATAAGGAACTTTGACACCAATAGATAGATCTTCCATACAGAAAATCAACAAGAAAACAGAGGACTTAAATAACATACTAAACCAGGTAAACTTAATTAATGTTTTTAGAACATTTCACCCAAAGCAGTAGCATATAATTTCTTTTCACGTGCACATGGAACATTTTCCAAGATAGATAAGATGTTAGGCCACAAAGAAAGTCTCAAGCAATTCAAGAAAATTAAAATTATATCAAGTGCCTTCTCTGACCACAATAGTATGAAACTAGTCATCATTTATAAGGAAAAGAAAACAACTGGAAAACACAGAAACAGAGGCTAAGTAATATTACATGGTACTAAATAAGAAATGAGTCAACAACTAGACCAAGAAAAAAATAAAAAGATAACCTAAGACAAATGAAAATGAAGAAATAAAGACCCAGTATCTTGTTTAGTGGTAATACACTTCTTTAGCTTTTTCCTGTTTAGGGGAGTCTTTCTGTTCTTCTAATCTAAATGATGCCTTTGTTTGTTCATCTTGGTTGTAGTGCTTGCTTTCTATCACTTTGAATATTTGGTGCCAATTTCTTCTGGCCTGCAAAATTTTTATTAAGAAGTCAGCTGATAGTCTAATGGGAGCTTTTTTTAGTTGTTAACTACCGGCTTTTCTCTTGCTACTTTAAGTTTCTCTCTGTTTTTAACCTTTAGCACTTTAGTTATTAATACACGTGGCTCTGTGCCTGTTTGATTCATCTTGTTAGGAACTCTTTGTGCCTCTTGGCTTGTATGTCTGTTTTTTCACAGAGTTAAGGAAGTTTTCCATCATTATTTCTTCAAATAGGTTTTCAGTACTTTGCTCTCTTTCTTCCTCTTCTGGTATCCCCATGATGTTGGTATGCTTGATGTTGTCCCAGAGGCCCCTTAAACTGTTCTTATTTATGTGGATTGATTTATTTATTTGCTAGTCTGATTGGGTATTTTCTTCTACCATGTCTTCCACATTGCTGATTTGATCTTCTTAATCTAATCTACTGTTGGTTCCCTCTAATGTGTTATTTATTTCAGTTATTGTAGTCTTCATTTCTGACTGGTTCTTTTTTATTTTCTATCTTTTTAAAAAAATGTTTTCTATATCATCATTAAAATTCTCACTGAGTTCATCTACTCTTCTACTAAGTTCATTGAGCATTCTTATAAGCAGTGTTGCATCTTGTATATTGCTTGTCTCCATTTTATTCTTTTTTTTTTTCTGGAGTTTTGTTCTGTTCCTTCATTGGGGATAGTTTTTATTTTGTTTGCTTGTTTCTTCATTTTGGATGATTCCCTGTGTTTGTTGTAATTCATTAGTTAGATATACTACATCTTCTTGTCTTGACAGAGCAGTCTTATGTATAATGTGTCCTGTGGGGCCTTGTGTGCAGTGTACCTGGTCACTTGAGGCAAGTCCCCCAGAGGTTTCCCTTTGTGTATTGTGTGTGCCCTCCTGTCGTTGTTGACCCTTGGTTGCTATTGGCATGCTGTTCAGTTGACCCTCAAGTTGACTGGCTAGGAGGGCTTATTGTAAATATAGCAGATGAGTAGGTGTGCAGGGGCTGACTGATAGAGTGAGAGACATTTTAGTGGGGCTATGGTGACAGCCAAGTTCACCCTTGGGGTGTGTCATTTGTGGAGCTGGTTGTGTGGTCCTCTGGTGTGGTCTGAAGCCAGCCACTGGGTGTCCTTCCAGCTCTTGAACTAAAGTTAGTCAATTTAATTCCTTCCATGTATGTCCCTGGTGCTTTTCAAGCTGCTGACCTTGCATTGGAGTGAGAGAGTCTGTATGTGGGCCTCTTAACTTTCAACTCAGTCTCTAGTAGCTTTATTTTCTTCTTGGATACAAATCTTATTGGTTTTCACTGACAAATATTATGGGTACTTCTCAGTCTGGCAATGGGGACCTGGTCTTGGGAGACTGGTGTGTGGCTGGTACCCCTCCATTTTTAGGTGGGAACTCTGTTGCCAGGATATTCTTCCAATTCTTAATTGCCACACTATAGGACAGTAGCGTGTCTGTTCCACATCTCTGCCCTTCCTACCAACCTTGACATGGCTTCTTCTTTATATCCTTATTTATAGATATTCTGTTCAGCTAGTATTCAGGTGTACACCAAGTTTACCTACTCCACCATCTTGATAAGAAGTCCCCCATCTGTTCTTGAATTCAGTCTACTTTATTCATTAAAGTCCTTAGAGTTTTAGTCATAGTTATGTTAAGTTCCTGATCTGATCATTGCAACACCCCTGTCATTTCTGTTGTGTGCTTTTTCTCTTCAAATTGTGCTTTTTGCCTTTAAAATGCCTTGATAGCTAGACATGTTGTATTGGGTAAAACAAACTGCAGTAAATATGCCTTTAGTAATGTGATGGTGAGGTGTGAGGGTAGGGGAAGCATTCTACAGTCTTATGATTAGGTCTCAGTCTTTTAGTGAGACTGCCCTCTGGAATGTAAATTTCACCAGTATTTCTCTAATTTTTCTCCCTCATAGGTAGGACAATATGGCTACAGTGAGCTGGAGTTGAGCATTTTCCTGCCCCCAAGTCAGTAAGGCTCTGATTATACCCCATCAGGTTAGACTCTAGTTAACTAGTTTTCACTAAGGGCAGGCCTTCTTAAGAAGAACAGAGTACTCTGGCATATTTTAAAATGGTTTCTTCTCCCCTACTTCCCCCATAAGCCCGAAGTATTGGTGGAATTTTAACTGATATTTACTGTCAGAACCTGTCTGAGCTCCTGGAGGTAAATCTTGCAAAATTGTGGGGCTCCTGTAAGACTAGGTGCCTGGGTTTTCTAACTCTCAGAATATCCACACTGAACCATTTCAGCAATTACAGTTTAAGTTTTCTTACCCAACCATTGGTTCCTGTACTTGTTTCTACTCCTGAGTCTTTGCTCTGGTAAACTATGTCTCCCTGTATTTCCCTGGTTGTCTCTCTAATCCCAGAGGCAGCAGTTTTCTCTGTGTCTTCCCCTATCTTAAAGATCCAGGAAGAGTTGTTGATTTTTTTAGTCATTCAGGTTTTTGTTAGAATGAAGTGGCAACTCCAAGCTCCTTATATGTGAAATCAAAATTTACACTGCAGAATCAGAAACTGGTAAAATTTTTAATTTTATGTATTATTTGATTTCTGTGTAATATTATTTATTTTACATTTGTATGTCAAATAATGAGGTAAGACTCACAGTAGAAGTACATTTCTACTTATTTGTTGCACTTTTTGATTTACCTATTTCAATACTACACTATTAGGAGCATAAAGGTTTGTAGCTCTTTCACTCTGGACTATAACTTTTATCAACATATTATCATTTTTGTCCCATTGAGAACTTTTTCCCATCAAATATTATGTAATTTGATATTAAGTTTTATTTTATTTATTAAATTTCTCACTTTTTTCTCTTAATCATTTACTTAAACACATATTGTACATTTAATATAGATGAATTGCATAGTTTGGTTCAGTTTCAAAAAATTCTGTTCTTAGGAGATATTTATTATATTTATTCCTTAAGAAGTGCCTTGTTTAACAAAAACAACAAAAACAATAACAACAACAACAACAAATTTTATATATATATATATAAATTTGGTCTTTTTCCCTTGGTTTCTGGCCCAATGCAACTAAAACCCTTTGAATTTCCTGAGTGATAGGGGTGTCTTTTGTTATGCATAATTAGTCCGTTTCAACCATGCCTGAATTTATGCTAATGAGGTGACTCATGGTGGGCACTTAGCTGTCTTTAGTATGAAAGCTGGTCACCAGAAGAAGCAAACATGTGACTAGAAGGTTGAAATTTGCAAATCACAGTGAGTTGAGAGGGGCTGGAATTGAGTTTAATTGCCAATAGCCAGTGATTTAATCAATCTAGCTTATGTAATAAAGCCTTCATTAAAAATCCCTAAAGGACAGGGTTCAGAAGAGCTTCCAAATTGGTGAATACAATCCACATGCAAAAAGTATGGTGTACCCCAACTCCACAGAGATAGACAATCCTATGCTTGGGACCTTTAAGAACCCCACCCTATGTACTTATGGCTGTTCCCCTATATCTTCTGTGAAAAACTGTAGTAGTTAAGTATAGTGTTTTTCTGTGTTCTGTAAGTCTTTTCATCAAATACTCAAATTCCAGGGGAAGAAGTCATGAGAACCCCAACATTTATAACATTTGTCTTGGTAAAATGTATAGTTGGCCTGCAAAAGAGTTGCTTGGGTACCCCATTTGCAAGAGAGTCCTAAAGTACAAATAGTTCACTGAAATTGAGTCCTTAAGTTGCAGGGTCTATAGTAACTCCTGCAGTTAGTGTCAGAATTGATTTAAATTTTTGAACAACTAGCTGGTATCAATGATCCAAAGAACTGATATGGGAAAAGCATATATTTAGTGTTATAAGTTATGATCAAATATTTTAATTTTATAAGAGTGAGCCTTATTTTGTAGGTCAAAATAAAATATTGAAAATTATATACATTTCAACAACTACTTTTTTTATCTGATATTAGGGTTTCTATTTTTTATTCTTTCTCTCTGTGATAAAATTTGTTTTCTTCTCCAAACATGTCACTCTTTTGTCTGTCCAGGTACATGGTAGGGTGGCATTTCCTTGTTTTCTTGTGGTTAGGAAAACTATAGAACCAATACTGGCCTAGGGTTATGTGTATCATGCCCATGTTGAGGTGTATAAATGGCTCTGCAAAACTTTTCAGAACACTCTCTCCCTCTGATATGACAACCAGCAATACTAGAGGTGGTAGTTGTTTGTCACTCAGGACCTGAAATGTCTACAATGAGCAGAATAGTACCACGAAATAGTACTACAGTGAAGAAAACATAGTATTTGTTTAAGTCACTGAGATTTAGGGAGTTGCTTGTTACTATAATATAACCTATTGTATCTGACCTACTTTCAGTTTACTTTATCACTTTTCTTTCTTTTACTATGTGAACAATATATTTTGTTTCCATGTGCTCATCTTTTCATATATATGAAGAAATGTAAGAATAATTTTAATAGATCAAGTTATTTTTACTAATTATCTTCATATGTTTTAGGATAGGAAAGCAAACTGTAGAGACATTCATTTCCTAACAATAGTAATTCTTACTGAAGAGGGATGCCCTATTTAAGAAAAATGAAGAGGAAAATTTTGAGTTTCATGCATTTTTATCATCATTTTGTGGTGCTTTATAAATGATAAATAATAAAAAAGAAAAGTAAGGTGTGGTTTCCTTTGGAATTCACTGAGATCATGGATTTTCTAGACTGATGTTTTCTCATCATACTTAAAAAATTTTTAGATGGTATTTCTTCAAATACAATTTTTGGCCCATTTTCTTTCTCTTATTATTCTGGGATTCCAAGTACATGGAAGCATAGTCCTCTCTGTAATGAAAGCTGGGTCCTCTGAGTGTGTCCCCGGTGTGGGTTGCGTGTGCCTTCTTGTAGTTGAGCCTCTATCACTGTTGGTATGTCAGTGGGAAGGATTGACCCTCAGGCTGATTAGTTTTAAAGACAGACCATGACTACAGTGAAGGAGCTGTTTTGCAGAGGCTGACAGAAGTGGGATATTTTTTAGTGAGGCTCTGGTGCCTGCTGAATCTGCCCTTTTGGGTGTGTCACTTGTGGAAGTAGTTGAACGGTGCTTTGGTGTGGTCTGAAGCTGGCTACTGAGTGTGTTGGTTCTGGGACTTCTTTGGAGGTGCTTAGGTGTACCTCCTCATGTCAGCTGCTCTCTGTTTCTCTAGGGCTACTTGGTACAAGCTACAAAGTGATCTGCAGATGGATATCACTTGTGCTGAGTTTGGAGGTGCCTGGAAGAGGCTAAGCTGTATACAGAGGCTTGCTGCAGCTAGTACTGGGCTTGGGGCTACTTAGCAAGAGATATGGAGCCCACCAAGGCCAGATGCTTCTTGTTTGGGGTTTGTAAAGCTTTGGAATAATTTAGTAGAGTCCTCACCATGAACCAAGGCAAGACGTTTGTAGAAAAAAATTACTAGAAGCAGCTTGTGGGGAAGGGTGCAAGTTGGGTGTGGGAGGGGTCTCAATAAATCATCAGGGTGAGGCAAATGGTGTTAGCCAGGTTGATGGAGACTCACATATGGTGGCTGCCTTTGGGGAGGGCTTAATATAGAATCAATAGATTCTGCCAGCATTTCTATCTGGGAGAAAGCTGCCCCTTTGGCTCACGCCCTGAAGCCAGACAATTCAGTTTCTCCTTGTATGTTCCTGGTGCCTTTCATGCTGCTGCACCAAAGCTAGAGCTCAGAATGAGTGAATCCATCTGTGAGTAAGTTCATACACGAGCCCTTCAAGAGGAACATCTTGTACTCCAGCAGCCCTTCATCTCAGTCAGCCATAATCTCTGCTGGTTTTTAGAGCCAAACACTATAGGGAATTCTCTCCTCATCACTGGACCTCTGGGCTGGGAGCCTGGTGTAGGGCTGGGATCTCTCATTTCCCCAAAATGACCAGAGTAGAGATATCCCTCCTGACATTTTACCACCGCATATGGATGTTGGACCAGCCCATTCTGTGTCTCCATCCTTTCTGCCAGTCTTGATGTGGTTTCTTCTGTGTGTCCTTAGTTATAGGACCTCTGTTCAGCTAGACTTTGGGTGATTCTCAATGATTCTGTAGTTTAGTTGTAATTTTGATGTGTTCATGGGAGGAGGCTAGCATAGCATTCACCTACTCTACCATCTTGACTGGAATTCTTAATGAGTACTTAATGAATATTTCCTATGTGCCAGATATTGTGCTAAGTGCTTCATCTATGTTATCTCATTTAAACTTTACAATATTCTTTGTAGTGTATATTAATATTATTACTTCTATTTACATATAAAAATGAATTTTAGAGAGGTAACTTGCCTCAGGTTATGTAAGTCAGCAGTGTTAGAACATGGGTACAAACCTAAAATATCTGAAACAAGAGCCTATAGCAGTATTTATCCACTATGCTGGAATTCCTGGTATATACTGACCCTCAACAGAGTGCTTTTACTATTTATAATGTTATTAAAATTAATGATGTAAATAAAATATTCTCATCAAGTTCGTTTGGTCTAAATGATTGTGCTCTGTCTTGGTTTTCCAACTTTTTGCCATGAGAGATTTGCTGTTACCACTCAGAGTCAGAACTCTGACCTGAGCCCCATGCCCCTTGCTTGGGGCCCTAACTGCCGTGCTAATATTAGCCTCCTTCCCCAGAAGGCAGACTTCTGTTCAACTGCTTAACTGAGCAATTCCCAGAGCATACCCAAGGAATTATGAGTTAGTTGGTGATGCATAGTAAAAAACATGCTATGTAAATGCTGCATTTTTGTATATATTAAATACCCTGAGGCATCCCACACCAAAGACATAAGTTTAAGTTTGTTTAGCCTACTGTTTCCCAAGCTTACTTAACCACAGAACCCTATTATGAACTACCAGTATTTTACGTTGGAATATTAACACATATACTATATTAGTGTAAACATGTTTGTATCTTTTTAATTTGTGCAGACCCGCAGCTCTTAATACAGTAATAAGTTAAAGCTCACAGGATGAATGAATAATCAATGAGCAAATACGTTCCTAGTAATAATCATTGTAACACAAATTGTTAATTCTGGAAGAGGCAGAGAGTTTCCCTATTTGTTTCCTGATTTAATTTTTCCATTATATTAAAATGTTTGTATCTCAGATTGAAATTAAGCCTCATATAGCATAAATGAAACAAATAATTTGCAATGCATTATCTATATACATTTCTTTCCTTTGTCTAGAGAAAAAGCCATATGCAGAGAAAAGAGATAAAGAAGAGAAGATTCTATCACAGGAAATGTTGTTTTTAGTATTGCAGCTTTTACTTAACTAATTACTCTCTTGGTACACATTAGGCTCGTGTATTACTTAATAATTATTTCAGTATTTCAATGTGGTATTATTAATCAGAAAAAATTATATTGGTACTAATCTTTTTTTTTTTGCTTTTTGGTACGTGGGTAGCTCCCTGACTGGGAATTGAACCCAGGCCACAGCGCTGACAGCGTCAATGCTGAAGCCTTAAGCCACTACACCATCAGGGAACTCCCCTGGTACTAATCTTTTACTCTACTATTTTCTTACTTGGCTCAAATTGTAGTTCTTTTTACAGTGCTCGGTAGACCTTTTATGCCACGTGTCTTTATGACTAACATACTAACTTTTTACATTTACTATGTTGGGTAGTGTGATAAAGCAAATAACCAGTCATTATTTTTTCCTTAAAGAGTTTAAAAATATTTGTGATAGCCTAATATGGATCTATTGTATGTAATAACTTAAAGAGCAATTTTCTAGAGAAAAGAGTAAAAATTTACCTATTTAATAATAAAAGATGGTATGCAAGGCAATGAATAAGTAGACTTTAAAAATTAAAAAGATGGTTTAGAAAAGACCAAGTATTAGCTTGTTTTATTTTTTATACCACATCATTTTAAATAATGAGGTCAGATTTTCTTGGGAGCAGATGACATCAAGTTTTATAATAAGGAAATCTTCCTCTCTTAATTAACTACAATTCATATTTCAGTTCCAAGTAAGTATACCTTTCTCGGGGACACTTTCTAAATCTTGGTCAAGATAAAAAAAAAAAAAACTTCTTTTAAACATGCTCATAAACTGCATTGCTTTCATTCATAAACCCATATTGGTTATGACTTGCGTGAATTTTCTACTTCACTAGACTGCAAACCTGGAAAGCCAGGTTTGGCTATGCTCACCATTTTATCTCCTGCCTCTAACACAGCAGCTGGCCTAGAGTAGGCACTCCATAGATATTTATGAATGAATAATGTATGTTAAATAGTACACATTTGTTTCAGAAATCTTAATGTATGCAATGGTGACTAAACTTTTCAAAATAAGGTAATGTATCTGAAATAATACTTGACTTCTGAATTATTTTTATTTCAAACTCTTTAGCTTGAAAGACAATGGGTTAGCAACTTGGATCACATTGGGCATACTTATTGAGTTTTAGGTGCCCTCATTCTCAAAAAGTATGAAGTTGGGGATCTAATTTTTTATTTATTATATTGATTAACTAGAACATTGTGCTTTCCCTTCTTGACTTGTAATTGTACCTTTTCATACATGAATGCAATGAAGAAAAAGGGAGTGGATTACTGGACTAAGTGTAAAAGATGCTACTAGACAGCCCAGTGAGAAATAGTAAAGTGATCTGAGAAAAAGGAATAAAATAACCTTTCTTCTAGTGACACCAAAGGGTCTTAGGGTTATAAGTGACCATGTGGAGACAAGTTTAGATAATAGCTACAACTGATTCTCTGGTTTTCAAGTACAGAGTGGCAATTTCTCTGGGAGGTAGTGCTGAAAGAGAGGAAAGAAGGGATGATAATTCAGTGGAGGTGGACTTGAAATCGTCTTGGCTCATGACACATCTTCATATGAGGTGTGATTATATATATATATATATGTATATATATATATATATATATATATATATATATATATATATATAGAGAGAGAGAGAGAGAGAGAGAGAGAGAGAGAATGTTTAAATTAAAAAGTGTATTACAGTAAAAGATTGCCATGAATCCCCCTCAAAATACTCCTCCTCACTTTGAACACACTTATCCCATTGTTCTTGTCATATTTTGAAACAGTTCTGGAAGTCCTTTTAGTGAGTGCCTGAGAAATGGGCAAATGGTTTCATCTTCCATCATTACAATACTTTCTGTATGTCATGACACACATCACTTCTGGTATAGCAATTTCTGTCAAGTAAAAACATTACAGTGTGTCCTCATCCACCTTATTTATGGGATTTGACACTGTGTGAGTTTTGGCTCTTCCCCAAAGTTAAAATGACGATGAAAGGTAAACATTTTGAATTAATTTAAGACATTGAGACAGCCACAACAGCGCAACTAAAGACACTCACGAAAGAGGACTCCCAGAACTGCTTCAGAAAGTGCCAAGAACGATAGAATAAGTGTGTTTGAAGTGAGGGAAAATATTTTAAGGGAAATAATTGGCAATATGCCTTTTACTATATTACATTTTTTTAAATTTAAATATTGACCATATTTTTAAAATCACACCTCATATATGATGTTCTAAGGGAGCTGAAGAGCTGAACCCTTTGCTGAAAAAAAATCAATGGTAGAGAAGGCAAGGAGGTTTTTGTTGATGTTTCTGTGAGTATGGTGCCAGTAGATAGTATATTGATTTAACTTTTGATACGTGTGCTTTCTAGTACCTTCTGCTAAACTCCTTGACATAACTTTCCTGTGGGAGTGCTTGTCTAATATGTCAGATAATTCCAAGAGGGCTAGGAAAGCAGAAAATTGTCACCTGGCCATATTTCATAAAACCTGAGGGAATTCATGAAAAATTGCAGGTACCAGTGCTACAATATATGGTTGGTGGACCATATCGTATTTTCTTCTCTATAATAATTTTCTAAATCATGTTATTTTTCACTTAAATAAGGCTTTATATTTTTCCCTCAGTGGTCATTGACTCCTCATTGAAAAAAAGGATCTTCTGTGTCCAGTCTCCTCAGGTTAAAAAAGACCTGAAAATGAGACTAAATTGGAGCCTGACCAGGAAACAGAGATATTTCCCAGGTAACTGTTAATATAACCTGTGGAGATTTATTAGAAGTCAATCAAGATATTTGCCTGGATAATTTCCTTTAATATGAGCTTTTGGTAGAAAGCCAGAAGTCTTTCTACAGACTCAGAGTCCAAAAACTTGAATGCCATTCCAGGTTGTTCAATGGGCAGCTTTAAATAAACTCCTTGCTTCCCTCTTTCCTCAGTTATCAAATGAGGTTAAGTTCATGTGATACTTCTGTTTGCCTCTTAAGGTTGGAGGGATGTCAAGATAATGTACATTAAAGCACTTAGAAAACTGAAAGTACTAAAAAACAAAGCATTATTAAAAAGGTAGAGTCAAACCTGGTGTGGAGCTACTATCAGCAATAATAAAATATTCATATTCTGCTGTACTTCTTTCCAGACTCATATATAAAGTAAAGCTCATATTTCAGATAAAGAATGTAAATTTGTGCATGTCATTTGAGAAAAGGGGAGTCAGCAGTTCCATGTGGTTTCCAAACTGTGTCTCCAAATAACCTGAATTTTTTTTTTAAATGGAGATGCCTGGGTCTCACCAGAAGACTGCTAAACCAGGGTCTTTAATGGTGGATCCCAGGCAGTTGAAAATATATTTCCAAGCTTTACAGATGATTTTATTGAGTGGGCTTGCAAATGACTGGGCTCAGTCATTTCCCTAAGGTCGCGTAGCTGGAAGCAAAGTTGGACCCTAACCTAACTTGGCCATTGGATTCCTGTAGCAGCTCTTAACCACTATACTTTTTTTCCTGACTGTCAAAAACAAGTTATTTTAATTTAATAACTACATTTTAGTGATGTAAATTGTTTTTTTCACATTCTACAGCCACTGTTAAACTTTTCCCCTAATGACTACTTAAATGTTTATGATGAATGACTTAGTTTCCATGGATATTTTATACTGTGACCACCTGCTAATGATATGATGGCATTTACTTATAAATGAATATAATAGCTACCAAGAATTAAGATCACACAGTGCATGGGTCTGTGTTTGACTGCATGAACTCATAACCAATGGTCAGAGAATGTCCATTTGGTGTTGAAGGTGTTTTGCAGAAGAGGCTATGAGATGATATGGAAAGGTGTGAGCCCAGAGGCAGGGATGGAAACCTCTGCACAGATGGGAAAATGGTATAAGCCAGTGCTTTTCCTACTTAAAGATCCATATGAATTTCCTGGGAATCTTATTAAATGTAGATATTGATTTAGCATTTTCTGAGTGGGCCTGACAGTCTATCTTTCTAAGCTCCTAGCTAATGCTACAGCTGCTGGTTCCTGAGTATAGACAATTGAAGCCCTAGGGCAGTTATGATCCACTCTGAGAAGAATGAGCACAGGCCAGGTGGGTATAGGGGTACTGATTGGGGCAAAAAGTTATGAAGGATGCTCAGAAATGTGCTTCTGACATGCAACAGAGTATAAGGCATTGCCCAGCAAAGAATCTATTATTAATTATGGAGTAAGAAAAGGTTATTCACTTATGTAAAAAATATGCTTAAACATTGATAGAGAGCTTGCAAATATGGTTATAATAGGAACGTACATTTGGAAATATTCTTTGCTAAGTCAAATGCCTGAATTCTAGGCCAATACTTGTTGAATCAGCTGAGACAGGAGAAGGGCATTCCTGAATGCTGTTACCCTTGAGAGGTTATCCAAGGGATCAATCCCGTGGTATATGTCCCATGGAGCATGTGTCTAGCTCAGAGGATAGGGCCTCTTGCAATTGCTGTCATCAAATTTCTGTTAGGTAATAAATAGTGTGATAATCTTAAAAGCCACATAGAAATGAAATAAATGGTAACTGGAAAAAAATAACATATGTTTTGGCTAATTACATTTTGAGGAATGGAAAGTCTGAGGAGGATATGGTGGGTGGAATTATATTAAAGGACAAAAGATGAAATAACCAGAGAATGGGCTTGAATTTCAACTAGGTAGGCATGTAATGAACCCATAAATCCAAGAGCATCTTAGGTATTTAGGCATGTGATTGTTAAGTGAAAATATACTAATTGTGAATCACGTTGAGCCCCTGCTCCACCAGGCTATGCCAAAGCAATCTGGGACTGCAATGGATTGGATTCATTTTTCAGCTAGATGTTTTCTCTGATTTAGGTTAGGACTATGATAGCTTGGCACATTGACAGCCCCTTGGAGCACACAAAGAGAATCAAACCTACATAAAATAACTGGGAGAGAAGGAAGAAGGATAGTGCCTATGTGGTAAGGAATGGTCCTTGATACGAGAGGTATCACTGCCTTGGGCATTACAGGACTGAAACAAGGACTGCTTTCAGAGGCCAGCAGGAGAGGGGCTAAGTGAGAATAATGAAAGTCTGAAGGTCATACTCCTGTAACTTAATAAGGATCTACTTACCCAGCTCCTGCCAATAGTTGCCAAGCATAAGGTGGGTCCAGGGCTGAAAGAGCTTTCAATTTTTTTTCAAGACAAGCTAATATTCTAAATTTTTATATAAAAATTTCTAATTTTTGATAAAATCATCAACAAAATCAAATGTACTCCCCTCAAAAATAAACAGACAACAACAACAAAAAAAAACACTGTCAGCCAAATAAAATAACTTCATTAGGAAGCATAAAGTTGGTGACCTCTGGATTATATTTTTATGCAGGTTCAGTGACAGCACAACTTCCAGAGATTGTATTAATAGGTGGGGTACAATGATGCAGCAAGAGAATACAGGGTCCCTTAGCCCCTCACTTTATCTCTTCTTACCTTGCTGTCTCTTTCCTTTAATACTTCCAGTTCCTGATATCATGTTACACACTCACTTGTGGTTTTTGTTTTCTGACAACCCTCTCTCCTCAACTAGAATGAAAATCCATGAGGGCAGTGCCTATCTGTTTGTTCACAGCTGCACCCCCAACACTTCAACTGTATCTACATGTAAGTTGGTGGTCAATAAAGAGGTGCCCAGTGAATAATGAATGACTGCTTCATGCTTCCATCCAAAAACCAGGATGAGCTTATGTCATCTGGTCCCTTATGTCAGGATCTGATGTCTGCTTCCTAGCAGTTCATGATGCTGCTTTGGGCCATAACAACTCAAGATAATCTCTTGCTAACAATTTTAACATGAATAAAATACTCCAAAATCCTACCTGTATTTTGTTTAAAAAAAATCTGCATGCTAGAAAGGCAAATAGACATCCATTTGTGATCATGAAACTACTGGCTTACTATTGAAATCGTGTGAAGCAAAAACCTTCATTAAGAAAGCATAGCTAAGCAAGCAGACCCAGGACACATATTTGTTGACACACAGTGCTGTACTGAGACTGCAATAGGACATTAGTGATGCCAAGTTCTCTAAGAATCCTGCATGATTCAAATGGACATGATGGAGAAAAAAATAAGCAATGCTAGGGGACTTCTATTTCTTGCTGGAAAAGAGGCATCTTATATATGGATGCTTATAGAGCAGATACTCTTTGGCTTGAAATAAACCACTTACTATACACTACTCAAATAAGCAAAGATCAAAACAGCTACACACACATGCTTTTTGCCACCTGCTGTCTGAAGAAACCAGCTATGCAATGTATATGCCCTACTTTAAACTGATCTTTGAATTGCACACAAAAATATCTTTCTTACACCTGTCTCCCTTTCTAGAGCTGAGTCCACAAAGGGACTAGAAGTGCATTTCCCTTTAAGTGAGAAAAAAATACATTTGAAAAACAGACCAAACCATTTATAAAAATACTTACTTTGAAAAAACAGGACAAATTAAGTATTCAAAAGACACCTTCTAAAGAGCAGGCTAAGAAGTTGTTCAAGACCATGGCCTTGCTCTGTGCTTGCAAATCTCGTCCTGCTGGGCATGGTTAAAAGACAGAGATTAGCTTCAGTGACCTCGTCCTCCAGGTTGCTGCATCAGAATTTATGCTCAGAACAATTACTGTGGCATGACTTAGTTTGGAAGACTTAAGCAAGAACACAAAAGTTATGGAGTCATAGATTTCCTTTATTATACAGAATTTGGGGTCAAGGAGAAGGAACTGACCAGGAACATGGTGTATCAGGAGAGGAAGTGTGCAGTGATGAGCAGACAGAAGCTGCGTGGAAAATGGGCTGAGCCTGGGTCTTCCTGAGCCCTGCCGTCTCTGACTGATCTTGGATAACACACAGCCTTTCTCGGCTTCACTTTCTACATGAGAAGTTTTAAAGATCCCTAAAATCTTAATGCCCTATTTTTCCAAGTCCTGCCCCTACCAGATGGTCTGATAACAGAGTGTAATCTAGTGAGTCAAGTTTTTCTCTCTATTTTCCATTCCTCTCCCTGCTCCCACGTAAGGCAGTCAATTCCAGTAAAGGAGCCCATCACAGTTTTTCTGCCTGCCTACTCCAGATGCTCTGACCAAATCCTGAAAAACTCAGAAGAACTGATGCTTTTAAATCTTTGGAGAGTGTGGGATACATGGAAAGGAACTGCTCAGGTGCTTTTTAAAGTGTTGTCATGGTCTTTTTAGGGTGTCTTGAGCTAGGTAGGGGTACAAGTGCCTGGCTGTTCCTACCCAACACAGCTTTCTCTGAACAGGCAGGCTTTGTTTCTGAGAGCCCATTGCATTTGAAGAGACTCTGTTAAGCTGTAGCTCTTGGAACAATTCTACTTCTTCCTTCTTCCTATCATAGGCATTCTTTCTTTCTTATTTATACAACCAGCATCTAAGTAGCTTGGGACATGACAGACACAGAAATGCTAATTATTTTAACAAATAAGCCTTAATATTTTTTGTTTATCCAAAAAGGATCATTGACGGACTTCAGGAAACTTATCTTTGAGCAACAAAATCCTAATCTTTGTAGTAGAGAGATCTACAGTGTAGATTTCTCTTCCATTCTCTTATTACAGACACAGAGGCTTAGTTTCAATCAGTTTTAACTAGTGATTCACAACTGGGGGTGTGTATAAGAATCATCCAAGAGACTTTCAATATGCAAAGACCCAGGCTCCACATGTAAAGCTATATTTGGTGGTTTGAGATGTACCACTGGTTTTAGCATGAAATTCCCCCTCATTTGGGCCTCTTCCAGAAATGAGCATTTAAAGATTATTCCAGAAATTGAAACATACTCTACACTAAATGATCAATTAAATGATTCTTAGTTCATCTTCAGATACTTTTATAAGTCTAGCTAGTAATGTTGGAGACTCATTTCAGAGCATGGTGAATCGTTAGAAAATAGTATAGAAAGGTGAAGGAAACCTTGGGATCAATGTCAATTTTGAAGATTTAAATTAAAAAAACACAAAAGTTATAAGGCTCTAAAGATTTCCTTTATCATTCAGAGTTTGGGGCATGGGGTTTTGCATTGACTTTCCATGGATGGAAGCTGGGAATGAACTGGCTGTGTTCTATCTCTTCAGGTTTCTAGTGTCATTATTGTGCAGGAAGTTGTAATTATGCTCCCATTTCACAAGCTAAGTTTTTCAGTAGCATCAGTTGTGATCTCAGTCTTCTCTCTCCCATTAATCAAGGAGAACTCACTCACATAAATGTTCTGGGAGTATATTATGCCTTTGCTTTTCCTGGATCACTGAATAAATTCCCTTGAGATGATCTGTACGCATATTTAGCTTTGTTGTTACAGATTCAAGGAGTGTTATTAGAAGGCAAGTCCTATTTCTGGAGATACACATGAACTGAGATTTTCTAGGACAAAGAGGACCTAACTTCCCAAGAAAACCAAATCTGGAAAGAATATAGAAGGGACATTCCCCTAGAATTTAAATGCACCCAAAAGGAACTACTTTGTAATTTAAAGAGTTCTCACTGTAGCTTCATAGCCAAAGGGAAAATTCAGAAGTCCTAGGGAAATGTAAAGAGATGAGATTGCTCTGTGTCAGGGAAAATGTTCTCTTAGCAAAAGCCTTTTCCAAGTGAAGACTGGAGAGCTGAAAAGTCAAATGAACTTAGAGAAATGAAGCCTCTGCTGAAAGCACTACAAACTGGGATATCCAATAAGAAAAAGAGTACTTTAAGTTACTGTACTGTGACTTTTCCTGGAATTTAGCAGCACATGATTTAGTACTAATTTAATGCTTCCTGAATACAACACTTAAAATGTTTATTCTCCAAGTTTCTTTAAACATACCAAATAAGAAATCTCTCATCTTTCTTAATTGGTATGTAAAGTTCCCAGGTGAATGGGAAGTAGTGCCTTATGGTGGAAGAGAAGACCTCAGCTTGAGGGTTGTTCACCCTCCTGGGCTGTCTACTCCTGTGAGTAGAAGAATGGAGAGACCCTCCCTGAACATGACATGGCTTCCTTCTCCTTACTGTAGGGTTATTTCAGGGAGTAGTTTAATATGTATGTGGATGTGCTTAGTAAACCTGCAAAGTGCTATACAGATGTAAGCTTTTATTGATTAAACAAAAGCCTCATTTAAGAATTGGCTGGATGCCTATGCCCAGAGAATGGGTATTCCAGCTCAGACAGGCAGCTTCGTTTGAATCCCTGCTCTTCTCTTACACACCAGAGACTTTGGGGCAGTGACTTAGCCCTCTATGGCCCAGTTCCTTCATGTGTAAAATAGGAACTATGGTTATACCTACCACTTCTGGTTGTGGTGAGTAGAGAGTGACTCATGCGGAAAAAAAGCATCCAATAAAAATCGTGATTTATAGTGTCCAATAGTTGTGGGGCTATCACCAGAAGTTGTGAAATTGTGAAATATGGAAAGGAGGAGAGTTGGAGGAAAGTCTGATGGGAGCTGGGGAAAGCCCTTACTGGGAGAGCCACCAGCTACAACAGGCCTTTCTAATGAACTGACAACCTCTCTGTGGCTGGCCTGACTCTTAAGTCAGCAGGAGAAATCACAGCTCTGGTCTCCAGGTATATTTCTGTGTGTCCGTATCAACTGTAAGGTAATTAACCCCAGCCTAGCAGAGCTTATGGCTGGCACCTTGAAAGGACCATCATAAAGTGTTTTTTCCAGGTATAAATTCACTTGTGACAACTATATGTTCATATCACACAAGAAGAACACAGCATGCAAGGAACATCATCTCAAAATGAAGCACAGTCGAATCTGGGGAGGATGCAGGTGATAAGGAGGGTAGATGATGGATGAATCTTAGATGTTTGAGCTGTACTTGGGAGAATTTCTGGGCTGGGCAACCACAGTAAGCTCTGGATTGAGGCACATTCCATTATGAGTGGAGTGGGTTTATAATGGAATGACATGGATGATTTCTTATAATCAGAAAAACACACTGACCTTCACACTACACAGGTGCAGCAGCATAATGACCCACCGCGTGTACACGCATCAATTCCTGGGGAAAGTCCAATGAGGTTAACTCAGTGTGTATCCCAAGCAAAGAAAATCAGCGACATTAACCCCATGAAGAACTTAGGGCCCCTTCCCCCACCAAGATACCTGCGCAACCCATGAAAAAATAAAGTCACACAAGGATCACACTCATTTTGATAAAATGAATAAAACATAGCAAGCAATGTTATTTTATGCTATGAATAATTTGATTTGGTGTGGAAAATTCTGTCCCTCGCATTCTCTGCCTCTGAGAGAACTATCTAAAACCATTTTAAGATACACTCACAGGACCCCCCTCAGACACAAAGGAACCAATCTATAGTTAAAGTGCTGAAATTATCAGTGACACATCTTGGTGCCTTTCTCACTCAGGCATGTACTCAGATGTGAAAAATTCAAAGGAAGTACCATCCCTTTAAATATACAGTCTAGCATAGTATCACCCCAATGAGAATCACTGATCACACCATCAGCACTAAAGTACAGACAAACCATGTCAAAAATTAGGAATTAAACAGAAAAATGCCAACCACAAGAAAATTGCTGAAGGTATTCTATCAGGGTCCTCTTAGTTTATTAGTATTTATTCTAATTTTATAACCTCATTTTCCTCTGAAGATAAAGTTGCTATGAAAGTAATCAATATGGTCTTATTTCAGAAGAAAGTGATGCATGAAGTCAGCTTTTCAAAACCCCTGGGAAACATGAAGCTTTGCTGACAAATGAGTTTGTGTAAGAAATGAGTCACAAGTTTGCATTCTGGATGCATAAATTATGTTCTCATTCCTGATCCAAGCAGATGTGAATAGGAGACAGGGAGAATTTGACTTCCATGTGCTAAGATGCTGCTCTTTGTCCAATCCCATATTGGGCACTACTTGGGTACTCAGTGGTGAGAAAACTGTCTTCTTGAAGCACCTTTTGCTGTCATAACCACTGGCCTCCCAGCTGCTCTTTAGATTATGCAATGCTATTCCATTTGCAGCCTCTTCCATGGTGGAGGTCCTCAAATCATCTATGTTCACACTAGGGGCCTGTATTCCCACTGATGGCCTCAAATTACTACCTGAATATTGACAATTCTCAAATTTTTGTGTGAGCTTAGAGCTCTCATCTGAAGTCCAACACCTACTGGGTCTTCTCAAACACAATGCAAAAGGAGCTCAGGATAGTTAACCTCAAACTCAGCTGCCTCCTCAGAAATCCAGACTCAGAAATAGTTCCTCCACCTACCTGGTCTCCCCATCAGGAAACTGGGAGTCCTCCTTAATTTCCTTTTCTTCCCCAGCCCATCCTCTTTATCCAACTAAGCACCTGGTTTATTTTCCCCTACCTCTAATGGTTCTAGAATCATTGGCTTCTCACCATTTCTACCTCCTCCATCATGGCACAAGGCTCTCTTTCCTACCCAATCCCAACTGACCCTAAGTGGTCTCCCCACCCTACCCTTGCTCCAAACACATTCTCTACAACAGACAGAATGTTTTTTATGAAAGAAACATCTGATTATGGCACTTTCTTGCTTTAGTGGTTTCACACTTTCTTTATGCTAAAGTTCTAAATACAAGTTTGAGATTTATTTATTCCCTGCAAACATGCAAAAGGGATCCGGCCCTGCCTCCCCTCTGGCCCCACTGTATGCCTCCCTCCATTCCACCAAGGACACTCCAGCTATTTGGGGACTTTTACCATCTTCAGAGGTACTCACTTGTCCTTGCCTTGACGACTTCAGTATGTGTTCCTTCTGTATGAAATGTGCTTCCCTCAGCCCTTCCTTTGTCACAGCTTTCAGTCTTTGGTCCCCGTAAGTTCCCCAGGCCAGGACAGATGTCCCTGAAGTGGTACTCTGCACTTATTTGGCAAGTTTAAAAATAATTCTAAAGAACTGTTCATGTAATTTTTAAAATATCTATCTTGTAAAGTCACCCAGGGTTCTCTGGTTGCTGGACTGTCATTTTCAGTACTTAGAGCCTGGTTGGTACAAGGTCAAAGTCACTATATAGAGTGAGATTTGGATAAATGAAAGATTGAATGATCAGGGACTGTCTGAGTCCTTAAGGAACTCACAGTCTAGACTTTAGAGGATATAAAAATCTTTTTGTTTCACCTGTCCTAAAGCAAATGTTGATCCAATCAATCAAATATGCACATACACACACACACATACACACACACACACACACATACACACACACACACACACGGATGGTAAGCAGAACAGAAAAAAAAAGACCATTCAAATTAGATATTATTTATTTAGCATTTAGTGGTAAGGATACTGGTGTATTTCACTCTACAGTTTACTATAAATTATTTTCTTACAGTTTTATAATTATTTAACTCAAAATTTGACACTGGCAAAGAAGAATGAGAGCAGAAGTGGATACTTAATAAAGTGAATGAGGATTAAAAAGGATTCAGCTCTAGATCCCAAAATCTTACAATACTCTACACAGAAGTACTTGGACTCTTCCATCAGGAATAAGCTAGAGCTCAAGGAAATTAATAAATGAAATGGGGGCCAAGTGACCTATCTACATGAAAGCAACCAGGTAAGTGTTCGACCCTTTGCTTTCAATGCAAGTAAGATTTACAGATCCAAACAGTCTCCTTATTTCTTCTGTACAGAATTCTTCCAGATCCTAGTGAATAAATACAAAGATTCCAAGTGGGAAACAAGAAATGACAATTGACAGTATTAGAGGGCAACAAACTTGCACCTTCTAATTAACTTGAGATTAGAAAATTCTTCCTTCAAATCACAAGTGATTTATATGCAGCTGTACCCACTTCTTCTATTGTATTCAAGGGGCTGTGACTCTTGGGGAAAACATTTGGAGCCCATGCACAAGACAGCAAGAAAGCCAAATGGGAAGGATGCCTCTGAAGACCCTTACAGTAGGGCCTGCAGTAGAAGTGACAGGAGAATAGAGGCAGCATGGTAAGGCACAGCCCTTGGCAAGGCTGCTCCTTTATGGTTCCCTGAGTTAGCTGTCTAAACCCTTGACATCTGCTCTAGGGCTCTGTAAAGTAACTCTCCAACTGTGTCATTCTATGTGTCAAAACTAAAAGGCAGCAATGCCACCTCCCTGGCCCAACACACTGCCACTCCTATTAGATCATCTGGGTAGAAGTGATCATTATTAAAAATCAAATAAACTGAGAAGATATTACTCTAAGGCCAATATTGATCCTGCTTCTACCCAAATGAGCTAAGGTAAAAAACCAATAAAGCAAGCATAACATTAGCCCTCAAACCACATGGTGACTTATTGTATGCTAAAATTTTGTTTTGTTTTGTTTTGCTTTCCTTCTATTCATTGGATCTGCATCTGAGAAATGCATTTTTGAGGAAGAGATCATGATCATTTATGGGTGGAATGGATAAAAATAAAAATATAAAACATGACAGATTTTTAAAAACATTTTTGTAATTACAGAAACAATGTGCATTTGCTGTTTAAGAAGCCAAGCCATACAGACAATATGATGAAAAGTCACTCATAAATAACCCCACTCCAGAGCCAGAGATTCTGGTTTGGAGTGGGTTCCTCGCTTCTATGCAATGTTTTGAGGGAGGCTTAGCCAAGGTGCCACCTTCTGGGCAGCAAGGTCCTTGCAGGTTTCACTGGCTTGTGGGTGGGCATCACTAGATAGAAGCCACAGAGTTGCTGGCCCTCAAAGAAGGTTTGTAATATTTAAAAAGATTTTTGGGAGTTCCCTGATGGTGTAGTGGCTTAAGGCTTCGGTGTTGGCGCTGTCAGCGCTGCGGCCTGGGTTCAATTCCCAGTCAGGGAGCTACCCACATACCAAAAAGCAAAAAAAAAAAAAAAAAGATTTTTATTTATTTTAAGTGGATGTGGCTGATATAATCAGAAAATCAGTTTGCACTCCCACCAGCAGTGTACCAGAGTTCCTTTTTCTCCACATCCTCTCCAGCACTTGTTATTCCTTGTCTTGTTGATAATAGCCATTCTCACAGGTGAGAGGTCAGTCAGCTAGTACAATCACCCTTCCCAAAAGACTACAATCATGATTACCAATTATTTTAAGTTGTATTCAGAATGGATAGTTGACATTTAGGATCTGTCGAGTTCTAGTGGAAGATGCCAAATTGCAGAGATTTAAAGAGATAGAATTTTCATTTCAGTGGCCCTCAAGAAAATGTGATACCCTCCTTTTTCTTACATGAGATCCTAGCCTACTGTCTGCTATTTGATAAATATTTTCTGACTTAACTAACTGATTGGATAAATGAAGGAAGAAATAACCTGCATGTGCATTCTCACACACGTGGGCAATTCCAAATACATGACACTAGACGCCTTTGGAAGAACAAATTGAGCTCAGTTGTAAATGTTTGAATGAAATTTTTAAAAACCTATTTCTTCTTAGTGACCACAATTTACATTTGCTGATTTAATAAAACAATTTTTGTTGCAAGATCCCATTTTACTAGATTTCCTCCTCTTGTTGGAATTCATCAGTTGACAGCAATGTGGATAGCATGCTGAAATACATGACAGTTTGAACCTCTGTTCAACTATGGACCATGAATAAATCAGCACAACTTGGGATTTAACTGCTTTTGTTTCATTCCAAGCCATTTCTTTCAGTTCCTTGTCTTGATCCCACTTAAATTTGCAGGAAATATCAGATTTACTATAGCATAACCTTAAAGGTATTATTATTATTAAATTCATTTTCTTGGGAAGAAGCCTCTTCATGAGTCAACACTTAATGGCATCGTTTTCTGTCATTAATGACTTACAATGCTTGTCAAATTCTTAGGCCCCTCCCTTCTTTTAGATAATTTCTCTTAAATTAAAAAAAGTGTGTGGGGAAGAGGCTTGATAAACAATTCAGACATTACTTGAAGAACATGGATTTGGTTGGATAGCCAGTGAACTTACTCATTTTTTAATACTAATTTTATTACCATTTTAATTTTCATTTATTTGCATATTTCTTCAGTTATCAATGATATTCATGATTAGATCTTTACTAATAATGATACACAAGGACAATGAAGATAGTTTGATTTGAAACTTCCAACTTCCCTAAACTTCCCATTTGCTATTTTCTTCCCAACTTGATATTGACCATAAGAAAGACTCTTTCCAAAATGGCCAGTTTCTCCTCAGAGGGCAAGTTACAAATCCATGACCAGGCAACATAAATGTGTGAGTGAAGCCTCCTCTTTTCAGTACCATATTTCTCAACCCCAACTCTGAGCAGCAGAGGAGCAATGCCAGGAGGAGTGAAACTAAGTCTTGCCTCTAAGGTGGTGAGAAATGGTAGGGCAGCTTCCTGCCAGCCCTCCTAGCAGGTCATTGTTTGTGGATATCAGCTGGGTTCCCACCTTACCATCCATCCCTCCCAGTGCTGTGATGTACCACTACTCAGAAAATGGCTCTTTGCTTTTCCCCTAATCTTCAGGTTTCATCCACAAGACATCTATGATGAGGAAAATATGCATTATCGACTCCACACTTGACTGACTCTACAAAAAAGCTGTCTTCTAAGAGTAATAGCTGATCCCAGGATGTTTTCATTAAAAACAGATTTCAGTGACAGACTATCAAAACCTTTTCCTTGTACAATAAGCAATATGTTGGGGCAGAATTAGGCAAAGCATATGAGCTTAACACTACTCTCAGCAACTAGGGGCTCACTTTCACTGGCTTCAATTGCTCATTTAAGTTACCTACAATGGATGTGAGAACAGATTTTGTCCTTTTCAGTTTTTTCATGCTCCACATGTCAGAAGAAGAAAAAAATGCTGATATACTGCATTTCTGCCTCTATATTCAAAATCTGTCACTGCTTGTCTTTGAAGGGTGACTTTTGGTTATCTTTAGTGAATCAAAGAGGTACTATAGAGCAAAACAGGCTTAAAGTCATTCAGTACACAAATTTATGGACAAATATTTTTTGATAAAGGAGCAAAACATATGCAATGGGGAAAAGACAGCCTCTTCAGCAGGTGCTGCTGGGAAAGCTGGAAAAACATATGCAAAAGAATGAATCTGAAAAAAATAAAGAATGAATCTGAGCTGTGAACTCACTATATACTAAAATTAATTCAAAATGGATTAAAGACTTTCATGCAAGACCCTAAACAATAAACTATATAGAAGAAAACATAAGTACTAAACTTACAGACCTAGGGCTCAAGGAAGATTTTATGAACCTGACCTCAAAGGCAAGGGAAGTAAAAGCAAAAATAAATGAATGGGACTATATCAAACTAAAAGGCTTCTGCACAGCAAAAGAAACCATCAACGAAGAAAAGAGACAGCCAACTGAACGGGAGAAAATATTTGCGAACAACACATCAGATAAGGGTCCAATATTTAAAATACATAAAGAACTAATATGACTTAACAACAAAAAGATAAACAACCCAATTAAAAAGGGAGTGGAAGAAAGAACTAAACAGACACTTCTTCCATGAAGAAATACAAATGGCCAGCAGGCACATGAAAAAATGCTCATCCTCATCAGCTATCAAGGAAATGCAGATCAAAACCACAATGAGATACTACCTCACACCTGTTAGAATGGCTATTATCAACAAGACAAGGAATAAGAAGTGCTGGAGAGGATGTGGAGAAAAAGGAACTCTCACACACTGCTGGTGGGGGTGCAAATTGGTACAACCACTGTGGAAGACAGTGTGGAGGTTCCTCAGAAAATTGGGAATGGAGTTACCATATGACCCAGCAATCCCCCTTCTTGGGATCTCCCCAAAAAACTTGAAAACCTTAGTCCACAAGGACTTATGTACCCCAATGTTCATTACAGCACTGTCACAGTGGTCAAAACATGGGAACAAGAAAAGTGCCCTGCGACCGATGACTGGATAAAGAAGCTGTGGTACATATACACAATGGAATATTACTCAGCTATAAGATGAAATATTGCCATTTACAACAAACTCGATGGACCTAGAGATCATCATGCTAAGTGAAATAAGCCAGATAGAAAAAACCAAAAACTGTATGACTTCACTCATATGCAGAATATAAAACTGAAAGCAACAAAGAAAAAACAAACAAACAAACAAAAAACACATGGATACAATCAATAGTTTAATCTTTATTTGGGGACAAGTGGGTTAGGGAGGGGAGAAAGGGGTGGGGGTGGGAGAGGAGGGAGAGGAAGCTAAATATAAGGTGATGGAAAGAGAACTCACACTGGGTGGTGAAATTATTACACAACAAGTTGGCAATGCACTGTAGAATTGTACACCTGGAACCTATGTAATTCTTGCTAACCAATGTCACCCCAATAAGTCTAATAAAAAAGTCATTCAATAGTTGTTGACTATTTGCCACATTTCTGTCATCATTTTAGCATTGAAGAATAGAGCGGTGAAAGTTAATATTTATCATATATATAGCTCCTATATGGCAAGCACCATTTGAAGTTCTTAATTATCACAAATTTGTAAAGCAAATGCTATTTTTGTCTACATTTTACAGATGAGGAAACTGAGGCATGGAGAGGTTATGTAACATACTCAACACCACATAAAGAGTGAAGAGCAGAGCCAGGATTCCGATCCAGGCACCAAGCTCTGGAATGCAGCAGACTTGCTCCCCTCACCTAAAGAAACCAATATTCTAATTTAATGTGTCTATTAACACACAGTGAACAATAAACTGAGTACAACACATTCCTTACATCATTGAATTTAAGAGTTGAGGAATGTTGCAGGCAATTTCTATTCACTGATTTAAAATTTATTTTGGTCAGAAATACCTTTAAAGACATTGATAGGTAGGAATGTGCCTTCTTCCTAGAACCTCTGAGACCCAAGCTTTCCTTTAGTAAACAGACACACTTTCTATCTGGGATTTTTGTTTGTTTCAACTTCACAGTCTAATCTTTCTGAAATTTATCCTTGTGTATGGTTACTCATATTTATCGCTTCTTTTATTTGAGGTTTTTACCCCCACAAATAGTTTTCCAAATGCTGTTTGTTAAGCAATCTTTAATATACAATATTTTTATTAACTCATCTATTCAGGATTATTGTTCTTTCTATTCATATTTAGAAACATAAAGTTTTCAAGTTTGCATGTGTTTCTGTATGTGTGGTAAGGCATATAAATGCATTCATTATGTGTTTGTTATATATAACACATTGGGTAGCACAAGTACCTCCCTCATCGATCTTTGAAATAAAGTCTTCTCAAAATTCTTCTAGCTATGCTTGCATTTTATTCTGTCTATAACCTGGAGAACCAGGTTGCTGTGAAACCAGCAGAACCAGCACATTGCCTATGACAGCATTATAGTTACCACAAGTCATTTACAAGGATTGGGGGCAGGGGAGTGCCAGCAATACCCACACCAGAAACACCAGTGAAACCCAATACTTAAAATTACTTGGCCACATTTGAGAACATAAAATTCCCATAGATATATTTAGTAGGATTAAGTTAAACTAACAAATGAATATAGGAAGATTTTAAACATTGATATCCCATTCAGGAGAATTATCACTTTATTTATTTATTAAATTCCAGTTTTAATTGTTTAAACCAATAGCTCTCACTTAAAAAGATTTTTTTTTAATTTTACAATTTTAGCTGGCATTGAAGATTGTATTGGTTTCAGGTGCACAGCATAGTGGTTAGACATTTATGTAACTTAAGACATGATGTCCACTGTAAGTCAAGTGCCTCTCTGACACTATACATATTTATTACAATATTATTGACTATGTTTCCTATGCTATATTTTATATCCCTTTGACTATTTTGGAACTGTCTTCCTCTTTTTCACCCAGTTCCTCAAATCCTGCTACCATCTGGCAAACATCAGTTTGTTCTCTGTACCTATGAAAGTGTTTCTTTTTTATTTGTTTGTTTATTATACTCCAAATATAAGTAAAAATCATATATTTTTCTTTTTCTATTTGACTTACTTAGCATACCCTCTAGGTCCAAACATGCTTTTGCAAATCACAACATTTCATTCTTTTTTATTGCCAAGTAATATTCCATTGCATATATGTACCACTTCTTCTTTGTCCAATTGTATATCAATGCACACTTAGGCTGCTTCCATATCTTGGCTATTGTAAATAATGCTGTGATAAACATAGGGATAAACATATTTCTTTTCAAATTAGAGTTTTGGATTTCTTCAGATAAATACCCAGAAGTGAAGTTGCTGGGTCATATGGTAGTTATATTTTTAATTTTTTGAGGACGCTCCATACTGTTTTCCATAATGGCTACACCAATTTGCAATCCCACTAACAGTGCACAAAGGTTTCCTTTACTTCACATCTGTCAACACTTACTGTTTGTTGATTTATTGATATAGCTATTCAGACAAGTGTGAGGTGATAGCTCACTGTGATTTTAATTTGCATTTTTTTGTTGATTAGTGATGTTGAGCATCTTTTCATATGTGTTTTGGCCATCTGTATATCCTCTTTGGAGAAATCTCTATTCAGGTCCTCTGCCCATTTTTAACTGGATCATTTGGCTTAGTTTTTGTTTTTGTTGTTTAGTAGTATGAGTTCCTTATATATTTTGGATATTAATCCCTTATCTGATGCCTCATTGGCAAATATCTTCTCCCATTTGGAAGGCTGTCTTTATGTGTGTGTGTGTGTGTGTGTGTGTGTGTGTGTGTTGGATTTTGTTGCTGTGCAAAAATTCTTTAATTGGATCTACTCCCATCTGTTCGTTTTTTCTTTTGTTTCTCTTGCTCGAGGAAGCATATTAAAAAAAATTACTAAGAGTGGTGTCAGAGAGTTTACTGCCTATATTTTCTTCTAGAAATTTTACCATAGGGGGTCATATTTAACTATTTAATCCATTTTGACTTTATTCTTGCATATGATGTAAGAAAGTGGCCTAGTTTCATTTTTTTGCATGTATTTGTTCAGTTTTCCCAATACTATATATTAAAGAAATTATCTTTATTATGTATTCTTGCCCCTTTTGTCATGGATTAATTGACTATGTAAGTGTGGGTTTATTTCTGGGTTTTCTATTCTGCTCCATTGATCTATGTGTCTGTTTTTATATCAGTACCATACTGTTTTGATTACTATAGTTTTATAATATAGTTTGAGATAAGGTACCATGATATCTCCAACTTTGTTATTTTTCCTCAGAATTGGTTTGCCTATTCAGAGTCTCTTGTGGTTTCATATACGTTTTAACATTACTTGTTCTAATTCTATGAAAAAAGCCATTAATATTTTGAAAGACATTGTTCTGAATCTATAAATTGCTTTGGGTAGTATGGACATTTTCACGATGTTATTAATAATTCTCTCTATCCATAAGCATGATATAAGTTTCAATTTATTTATATCTTCTTCAATTTCTTTCTTTAATGTCTTATAATTTTCTGAGTATGGGTCTTTTACCTCCTTAGTTAAATTTATTCCTAGCTTTCTTTTTATTTTTGATGCAATTGTAACTGGGATTGTTTTTTAAATTTTTCTTTCTGATAGTTCATTACTAGTGTTTAAAAATTCAACCAATTTCTGAATATTAATTTTTGTATTCTGCTATTTTACTGAACCCATTCATCAATTCTAATAGTTTTAGGTATACTCTTAAGGATTCTCTCTATTTAATATTATATCACCTGCAAATAATAATAGTTTTACTTCTTCCTTTCCAGTTTGGATCCCTTTTATTTCTTTTTATTGTCTGATAGCTGTGGCTAGGACTTCCAATATTATTTTGAATAAAGGTAATGAAAGTGGATATCTTTGTCTTGTTCCTACTCCTAAGGAAAACATTTTTAGTTTTTCTTTGTTGAGTATGATGTTATCTGTGGGTTTGTCATATATGGTCTGTTTTATGTTCAGGTATGTTCTTTGTATTTTTCACTTTCCTTAGAGTTTGTATTATAAATAGAAGAGAATTTTGTTAAATGTTTTTCTGGATCTATTGATATGATCATATGCTTTAAAGCATTTACTTTGTTTATGTGTTGTACCATGTTAATTGATGTGCAGATATTGAATCAACCTTGCATCCCAGAAATAAATTCCACATGACTGTAGTGTATGATATTTTTAGGTGTTGCTGAATTCAGTTTGCTAATATTTTTTTGAGGATTTCTGTATCTATGTTCATCAGGAATATTGGCTTATAATTTTATTTATTTGTAATGTCTTTGTCTGGTATTGAAATCAGGGTAATGCTGGCCTTGTAAAATGAGCTTGGGAACCTTTCTTCCTCTTGAACTTTTTAGAATACTTTCAGAATAATAGGTATTAATTCTTCTTGGAATGTGTAGTGAAATTTACTTGTAACACCATCTGGTCCAAGATGTTTGTTTGTTGGAAGGTTTTTGATTATTGATTTGGTTTCATTAGTAGTTATCATATGTTCATATTTTCTGTTTTCTCTTGACTCAGTCTTGAAAGACTGTATATTTCTAGGATTTATCCATTTCTTGCCAATTTCCAATTTGTTGGCATATAATTGTAGTATTTTATAATCCCTTGTATTTTTGTGGTGTCTTCTGTTGCTTTCCCTCTTCCTTTTTTATTTTATTTATTTGGCTTGTTTCTCTGTCTCTCTCTCTCTCTCTCTCTCTCTCTCTCTCTCTCTCTCTCTGTGTGTGTGTGTGTGTGTGTGTTGTGTTTGATGAATCTAGTTAAAGGTTTATCAATTTTGTTTATGTTTTCAAGAAACCAGTTCTTGTTTTCATTGATCTTTTCTATTTTTTTAAAGTTATTTCTTTTATTTCCACTGTGATCTTTATTATTTTCTTCCCTCTACTTACTTTGGGCTCTTTTTGTTATTCTAGTTTCTTTAGTTGTAAGGTGAAGGTTATATTATTTCTTTGAGATTTTTCTTGTTTCTTGAGGTAGGCCTGTATTGCTATGAATTTCCCTTTCAGGACTTCTTTTGCTGTGCCCCATAAATTTTGAGTTGTTGTGTTTACATTTTCATTTGTCTCAAGTTACGTTTTTATTTCTTCCTTGACCTCGTTGTTAATTGATTCATTGTTTAGCAGCATGCTATTTAGTTTCTTAGTTTTCTTGTTGTAGTTGATTTCTAGTTTCATACAATTTTGATTGGAGAAGATGCTTGATATGATTTAAATCCTTTTAAATTTATTGAGACTTGTTTTGTTGCTTAACATTTGGTCTATCCTGGTAAATATTCCATGTGCACTTCAAAAGAATGTATGTTCTGCTGCTTGGAGATGAACATTTTTAAAAATATAAATTAAATTTTGGGTCTAATGTGTCATTTAAGGTCACTGTTTATGTGTTGATTTTCTGTCTAAACGATCTATGCATTAACAAGTAATCCTGATTGTAGGTCCTTGCTTTTCATCACTTTAATACTTTATTCCAATCCTCTCTGGCCTGCATAGTTTGTGTTGACAAATCCATTTATAGTCTTATGGGTACTTCCTTATACATAAGTAACTGTTTTTCTCTCACTGCTTTTAAGATTCTCTGGTGGAGAGATCCAAAATGGTGGAGTAGGTAAACATTGTGACTACTTTGTTCCTTGAATATGTTAAAATTACAACTAATTTACTGAACAACCAATATGGAGAACCATCTGAAGTCTAGCTGAATAGAAGCCTTATAACTAATGATGCAAAAATGAAGAGGCCATGGCAAGACTGTTAGGAGGGGCACAGATGAAAAAAGAGCCAAAGCTTCAGTGGCAATAGAGAATCAGGAGGGTTATCTCAGTCACAGAGGTTTCCCCCAAAGAGTGAGGGACCCCACCCCCATACCAGGTTTCCTAGTTTGGAGCAATGGTACTGGGAAGAGAAACACCACACCATTCAACTGTGAAGAATAGTGGGGAGTCCAACAGTTTAATTGGGACAGAAAGCTCCAGAAAACCCAGCCATCCTCTTTGAGTGCCTGTGCAGACTCAGTCACTTGCAGGTACTCACTCTGGGCTCTGACAGAGAGATGGTGACTCAGGGGCATTGGAGGCATATGGAGGGCAGACTGAAGTGTGTGACTTTGGAGTGGGGCTGGAGGTCAGTCACCATTTTTTCTGGGTGTGCCCTTCTCCCATGCACTCAGCTGGTGGGCACCATCTTTCCTGTGTTGTATCTTCTCCTACACAGCCAAATCTAAACCCAAATGTTTTGTTGAACTTTACTCACTCCGCCCTGCTGACTCACTGGGATCCCACCTCAATCAACTCTGCCAATGCCATTACTGGCAGCACTTTATCCAGTGAGTAGACAGCCCCACTTGCGTTACAATCTTCCTTAGAAAACTATTTAAGTCTGCAGGCCCCAGGCTAGTGGCAATCAGCATTGATGTGCTCTGAGACTTTTGTTGAGTAGCTCCAGGCACAGCACTGGCATCAAACCAAAATCTACAGGAGCACCCAGCACAGGTGACCAGGGAGACAGTGCCAGGGATCCACAGGGCAACTACTACATAAAGCTATCCAACAATACTGGGAGACGTAGCAGATCTACCTAATACATAAAAACAAATACAGTCAGATATCCAAAATGAGAAAACAAAAAATATATATCTCAAATGAAAGAACAGCAGAAAATTTCAGAAGAAATAAACAAGATGCAGACAAGCAACCTATCAGGTACAGAACTCAAAATTATTTTAAGGATGTTCAAGAAACTTAGTGAAAACTTCAACAGAGAAATAGCAAACATAAAGAAGGACATAGAAACCATAAAAAAGGACCAATCAGAAATTAAGAATAATATAACTGAAATTCAGAATGTAATAGAAGGAATCACCAGAACACTAGATGGAGCAGAGGACTGAATCAGCAAATTGGACTACAAGGTAGCAGAAAACATCTAGTTAGAACAGCAAAAAGGAAAAAGAATCCAGTAAAATAAGGGTAGTTTAAAGGGCCTCTGGGACAACATCAAGCACAACAACATTCATATCACAGGAGTACCAGAAGGAGCAGCAAGCAATTGAAAACCTATTTGAAGAAATAATGAATGAAAACTTCCCTAACCTGGCAAAGGCAATAGACTATATGCCCAGGAAGCAGAGAGAATCCCAAACAAGATAAACCCAAATAGGCCCACACCAAGACACATTATAACTAAAATGGAAAAGGTTAAAGACAAAGAAAGAATACTAAAGGCAGCAAGAGAAAAGCAACTAGTTACTTATAAGGGAGCTCCCATAAGATTGTCAGCTGATTTCTCAAAAGAAACTCTGCAGGCCTGAAGGGAATGGCAGAAAATATTCAAAGTGATGAAAAGCAAGGATTTACAACCAAGATCACTCTACCCAGCAAGAATATCATTTAAAATTGAAGGACAAATAAAGAGATTCTCAAACAAGAAAAAGATAAAGGAGTTCATCACCACCAAACCAGTATTACAAGGAATGTTAGAGAGACTGCTCTAAGATGAGAGGGAAAAAAAAGCAAAATTATAAACAATAAAATTACAATAGGTACATATGAATGATTACCTTCAATTTAAATAGATTAAAAGCTTTAATCAAAAGACATGAAGGGTGTTGCACTGAGTGGAGTGTCAAACAGAAGACAGATGCAAGTTGACTTTGCTTATAGGTGAAATCCAAAGAAGAAAATAAACAAGTGGAACAGGGACAGATTCATAGATATAGAAAACCTTTGGTTTGTTGCCAGATGTAAAGAGGGTTGGTGGAGGAGATGAAATAAGGGGAAGAGATTGGCAAGTTCAGTTTGGTGGTTAATAGTTATAGTTACGGGGATGTAAGGGATAACATAGGAATATAGTAAATAATGTTGCAATAATTAAGGGTGGCATCAGATGTGTACTAGATTTGTTAAGGTGATAGGAGGAGGGTGGGAAGGGTGGGTGAAAAATGGAAAAAATCAAAAGTACAATTTATTGTCACAGAATAATCACAGGGCTGTAAAGTGCAACATAGGGCATGTAGTCAACAGCATTGTAATAATGATATATGATGTCAGCTGGGAACCATATGTATTTGAATAAAGATTTTGTAAGTTATATAAATGTCTCATCACTATGTTGTAAACCTGAAACCAATATAATATTGCATGTCAAATGTAATTGAAAAATAAAAATAAATGAGACAAAGAATTCTCTCATTGTCTTAATTTTTGGCATTTTAAATATGATGTGTGTTGTTGTGGGCCTCTTTGGGTTAATCTTGGCTAATTTCATGTTTGTTTGGCAACAACTTCCATCCCATGCAACTCTTACAGACTGAGGGGAAATAGTTGTTTGTCCCTTCTTACTCAACTGACTACCTTCAATGAAGCTTATTTCTGGATACTATGAAGCAGCTTCTGATTCTCTTGCCTGAAACTATCTGTTTCCATGTCTGTCTTCAAATCTGCTTTTTCCTATTGTGAGCATTCCTACTTCTATTATGCATATTGTATATCTATAATCCACTTCCAACTTTGATGCATTTTGCTGAGTGTAAGATTTCAAATGAAAATGGGAAATGAGCAAATGGAGACTAGGAGGATGGTTGGTGCAGGCCTGGAGCTACCAAAGGGAGGTGAAACATGGTTAGGCAGAGATTTAGCCCTGGTCTTCAGGACCTCAGTCTTATTTTGTATCCTGGAAATCAGTTCTGGAGTCAAATAAATTGGTCACTATTCCTAGGTTGTAGAACAGTACACTTTTGCATTATTTTTGAAGCTTTTCATAAAATTATTTTCAGGGAACTTGTTTTAAGGGTGAAGAAACTAGCATGTAGTAAAATGTATTACTACCAGTCAGTCATCTTGGTAACTAAATATCACTATCATCTTTTTCAGTCACATATTTTTCCAATGGATAATATTTTAACATTCTGCAGACACATAAAAAGGTTTCTCAGACATTGAAAAACAAACAATAGCAGTTTTTCTTTGAATACATAATTATTAAAGATATTAGAATCTGTGGTCATAGACTGATCCCAATATATATGACTGTGTGTGGTCAGCTCTTCTCTTTTCTACAATTGCATCTCAGTGTCCTGGGAGCTAAATTTAAATAATTTATGTCACTCAGCAATAAGGTATTAAGGTCTAATGAGGCAAGAAAAATTATAATATCCAAGTTGTGGCTTTGGTAACTTTATTGTTTTCACATTGATGATTTATGAAAACATAAAGAGTTTCCAGATGTAATATTGAACACAATAATGTCAACCAGCTGAGGAGAAAGGGACAGAAGCTTTAGATTTTGAATCTGGTCTCAGTATTTCAATCACAGGAGAATATCTACCTACTGAAAACAATAAACCTGAACCAGAGTGTTACTCATTTCCATGTCTCTGAAAATAGATCTGCTAAAACTAAACAACAAAAATCAACATTAAAAAGCATGTGTGTCAGAAAAAATACTTTGTAAATATTTTCATGTTTCTGGTGGTTAGGGATTTCTGAGCAAAGAGCACTGATATGTGGGTTAAAGGATGATTTGTGGCAACCCTAAAGGTAGAGACCTCTGGAAGATAATAGTCTTATCTCCATTGGAGTAATTTGTTTAAACTCCAGGGAGTGGAAGCCCAGAGTCTTTTCTTCCTCTTCCCAGGGATAATTTATTTATATTCCAGAACAAAGATCTCTCTTCCTCTCTCCTGTGGAGAAGAGAACCAGATGTGCCAGCAGCTCCTACAGAAGTTCTGGGATTCATAATTTTAAGGTTTCTCTCTGGTAGTGCAAACCTCTGTGTGTACAGAGAAAGTCTGGCTTCCATGACTTTACCCTATGTGGAATTGGGCATGGGGAAACAATGATAAGAATGCTATTGTAGTCAGTCTGTCCTGTGACCCAGAACTTGTTTTCTGTCAGAATAAATACAAGTAGATGTAAAATTTAACAATAAAATTATAGTTGGCTGTCACAGTGATACCATTCATTATTATATAGTGTATTATGATGCATCATCAATCATGCCATTCTTCTTTTCAGGGAGCTCATATACTTCTGCCTGCCATATTACTTATTATGGTAGGCAAATGTATTTACCTCCATCTCATAGACTTTAAACTTGACTAAGTGATATGTAATTTACTATGGACAGTTAAATGTGGTATTCACTTCTGAGCAAAACATTTTAAGAGATTCCATAAGTTTACACCATCTACCTTGCTCTCATTCTCTCCCTCCCAAAAGAACAGCATGTTATAGTTCTAGATGTGGGTGTACCTTCAGCCTATGCTTCAGAAAGAAGACACACGCAGCACATCTGAACCCAGCCCACAAAGTGAAGGAAAATTGTGAATGACCCCCAGCCTAAATGCAGTGTGAGTGAGAAATAATCTTTGTGGTGGAAGCCATTAAGATTGTGTGGATGTTTATTACTCAGCCTAAGTGCCAAAAACAAGCTGTGTGGATATTTGTTTCACAGTATAATCAGCAAAAGCAGACTAATACAGTTGCACACCACCTTTAATTTCTACCCTTCATCTGAATTGAACCTCCCTGCTGAGGGGAAGGTGGAATATTTTGATTCTTCTATGCCAATCAGCACTTGGAATTTCCCTAAACTGACCTTCCTTGAAGGGAGATGTTTCAGCACAAATATAGACTTGCAATGTGGCAATGATTTAAGAGGCATCTTTCTGCTTGCCTGTGTCCCATTCAAACTACCCCAGTCAACCAACTCCTCTACTTTTTCTTTTTGCATTTACTGGTTTCTCTCTCACACTGAAATTTCAACCTTTTTGTGGTCCTTTCCCCCTAGTTGTTATCAACTCCCAGATCAAATTTATCCCAGTAGTTGTCAGATTAGGACACATATTCTGTATCCTCTTCAATGTTTCCCAAGGAAAATATTCTCTGCTAACTAGAGAGAATACTTCATGGTTGCAGTGTTGTGTTGCTGTGAAGACTCATAGTTAAATTCTTGTATCTTTTCAAAGATTTTATCTCAAATCATAGAAAACCAGAGTAAGTCTCTAGCACCATTCATGGGCTACTTCTCCTTGAATCTGCTATCTGTGTCCCTTTCAATCTCTTAGCTGGCAAATAGCAAGTTCCTTAGAGGGAACTAACACAATTATGATATAGATATTTAACAGACTTAAACTGGCTCCTTCTGGAGGTATTTATACTTTAGAATAATAAAAGCAATCTTACATTGATACAGCTGGAACAGGAAAGCAAAAGACCTGCCAGGGGAGGTTAACATCTTGTCTCTTTTCATTGTTTACTATGGCCAGAAGGGCTTCTGACAAAAGAGATCTACAATATGTTAGAGATTGCTCATAGTAAGCCAAACAGTTTAAAGCAGTGGTGCCCAACCTTTTTTGGCACTGGGAACCAGTTTCAGGAAATGCAATTTTTCCACAGACTGGAGGGATGGTTTCTGGATGATTCACATGCATTACACTTACTGTGGACTTTATTTCTACTACTACTACTACTACTACTACTACTACTGTTACATGTAATATACAATGAAATAATTATGCAACTCAGTTCCACTATAAAGCCTGCCACCAGATGCACCTTAATTGTCACTTACCACTCACTGATAGGATTTTGATATGAGCCTGCAAAGCAATTGATTTATTATGTTCTCTGTGCAGTCAAACCTCCCCGCTAATGTTAATCTGTATTTGCAGCCACTCCCCAGTGCTAGCATGACTGCCTCAGCTTCACCTCAGACCATCAGGCATTAGATTCTCATAAGGAGTACACAACCTAGATCCCTCCCATGTGCAGTTCACAATAGCGGTTGTGTTTCTATGAGAATCTAATGCTGCCACTGATCAGGCAGTAATGTAAGCAATGGGAGCAGCTGTTAAATGCAGAGGAAGGTTCACTGTCTTGTCCACTGTTCACCTCCTGCTGTGTGACCTGGTTCCTAATAGGCCACAGACGGTACCACTCCATGGCCCAGGGATTGGGGACATCTGGCTTAAAGAATATCAAAGTGACATACCTGGTGAAATAGTTCAGTACTTCATTTTCCCTAACCAGAATCCAATAGTTTAAAAGATTTTGAAGCAGATCTTCAATGGATTTTTTTTTTAATTGTTAGACTTATTTGGGTGACATTGGTTTACAAGAATTACATAAGTTCCAGGTATACAATTCTACAGTGCATTGACTGTGTGTTGCATTATGTGTTCACCACCCAGTGTCAGTTCTCTTTCCATTACCATATATTTGACTCTCCCTCCTTCCTCTACCATCCTCTCTCTCCTCTCCAAACCCCTACTCCTAAACTACTGACTGTGTCCATGAGTTTTTGTTTCTTTGTTGCTTTCAGTATATATTCCACATATGAGTGAGGTAATAATGGTTCTTGGTTTTTTCTGTCTGGCTTATTTCCCTTAGCATAATGTTCTCAAGGTCCATCCATTTTGTTGCAAATGGCAGTATTTCATGTTTTCTTATAGCTGAGTAATATTCCATTGTGTATATGTACCACAGCTTTATCCAGTCATCTACTGAAGGGCACTTTGGTTGTTTCCATGTCTTGACCACCATGAACAGAACTTTAATGGTGGCACATTAAAAAACTAAGATTAACAGACCTTGGCACAAATCAATTCAGTAATTCCACATCATGTGCAATGACCCAAGATGAATTTAGATTTGTAAATACCTAGAAAAAAATGGAAGTTATATTCAAGTGGTTATGATGAGAGGGACTGATGATTCTGAGATGTGGAAGAGACAGAAGTGCAAGGGAGATAGAGAAACCTGAATTCAAGTCTCATTTTGCCACTTCTGGCTCTGGGATCTTGAGTAAGTTACTTAAGCTCTCCAAATGTTAATTTTCTTACATCAAATGAGGATTATAATTCTAAACATTACATAGAGCCGTCAACATATTTAAGTGAGAAAATATATGGAAAGTCCTTAAGAACATCACTAGATACATGGCATTTATTGCCTATAGGACAAAGCGAGAGCTAAGTATCGAAAAAGTCATGTCGGGGAGGAGGACAAGATGGCAACTGGAGAGGAGGTCCCTAAAGCGTCTCCCAAAAAACATAATTGAACAGCCACCCAGGAGCCAAGAAAGAGACCCTGGGTGACAAAAAATGGCAGATGAGACATCCACGCATCGCAAGTAAACACCTAAGGGTTGGAGAGAAAGGGGCAAGCGGGAGAGAGGGGAGGGAGCAAAGACGGATTACAACAGGACCCAATCGCGGCTGAATGCAGTGCATAGGAGGGAAGAAGTCAAGAGGTGACAAGAGGAAAAGACCTAGCAAAGTGGCAGAACAGTGGGAGTCCGTTAGGGAACTAGGGTGAGGAGCTGGAATTTGGAGCAGCGAGTTGAGGACAGATCTTGGGAGCCAGCCTCTGGAATTCTTGAGTGGTAGCAGGGCTGAGCAAGGACTCTGAACTGCAGAGAGCGACACCCTGGCTCTAGGCTCCCTTGGGACCCACAGCGCAGGCACACATGGCTCCTGCACAGGGCTGCAGTTCCTGGTCCTGGCTCGCTGCGAGGGCAAGCCAGCTGCCGCGCGGGCAGCCCAAAGCTCCTACATGGGGCTGGGGCTCCCTTTCCGGCACTGTGGAGGCGGACCAGCTGACGGTGTGGCCTGTGCGGCTCCTGTGGCTCCTGATCCAAGTCCACAGCGGAGGCGGGCCGGCTGCCTTCCTACCGCGGGGACAGACCCACAGCTTCGGACTTGTCTGCACACCTGCTCGCGCATTCCTGGGTCCTAAAAGCAGTGTGAACCCGCAGAATCTGCCCCAACATTTGGCCACAGAAGCAGGCCCAGGAAGAAAGGCAGATTTGATAGCATTTTCCCCAGCCAGCAGAAGCAGCCTTGGCCCACATCATCCAGCTTCCCCAGCATAGGGCAGAAGGTGGAGCTGCCCCAGTGTGCCTTTTGTTGGCCTCTCCCCTTTCCTACAACCTCCCTAACCAACTAACTACAGGAAGCAGAGGGACCATGATAGATGCACACCACTTCCAAATGTAGCAGGAGACCAGAAATAAGGAATAAACAACCCCTCTCTCTTCCAAAACTTGCCCCCCAAGTACCACCGTGTGTCTGCCCTACAGCAAGACACCACAAAAGTACCAGTCTGGGCTCCTGGGCACTACTGAACATAACACCTTTATGTCAATGAGGAAGAACCCAGCAGACAAGATGAATTTCTTAAAAACTAAAACTCCTCAGAAAGAACAGGAAATTTATCAAGACAGGTTCTTAGACCTAGAAGTTTCCAAATTAAGTGACAGAGAATTTAAAGTAGCCATTCTAAATGCTGTGAGAGAAATGAAAACATACTAGCAGAGCACCATGGCTGAGATAAACAACACAAAAAAGGACATGAATGACATAAAAAAGGATCTCCATGAACAAAAGGAACAATTTAACAAAGAAATTCAAAACATAAGGAAGATTAAGATGGAAATGCCAGAGATAAATAATACAATAAAAGAAGTGACAAATGAAATAACTGCCATAGGAAGCAGGGCCAACCAGATGAAGGAAAGACTTAGTGATACCAAAGATCAGAACATGGAAACAGCTAAGAAAGAAGAAAAGAGGGAATATAGAACCAAAAGGATGGAAAGAACTCTACAAGAACTATCTGACTCCATGAGACAAAACAACATCAGGATAATAGGAATAGAAGAAGGGGCAGGGAATTCTACAGAGAGCATACTCAAACAAATAGTAGATGAGAACTTTCCAAACCTATGGAAAGATCTAGAATCCCAAGTTCAAGAAGAAAACAGGTCCCCTAGATGCCTGGACCCTAACAGATCTTCTCCAAGACACATGGTACTAAAGATGTCCAAAACTAAAGACAAAGAGACAATTCTCAAGGCAGCCAGGGAAAAAGGAACTACAACCTTTAGAGGAAAACCCATCAGACTGGCATCAGATTTCTCAGCAGAGACTCTGCAAACCAGGAGGGAGTGGAATCCAATATTCAAAAACTTAAAAGAGAAGAACTTACAGCCAAGAATAAATTATCCAGCAACATTATCTTTCAGATATGAAGGTGGAATAAAGACCTTCTCAGGCACACAGAAGCTGAGGGAATTTGCCAGCACAAGGCTGGCACTTCAAGAAATACTGAAGGAGGTTCTTCGACCTGAAACAAAAGATCAGGAAAAATGGAACAAAGTTGGGACAAGAAAGACACAAAAATAAAACAAAAACAAAGGAAGAAATAAGTAATGGCCACAGGAAATCCTCACATATCGATCATCACTCTAAATGTTAATGGACTGAACTCACCAATAAAAAGACACAGGGTAGCAGAGTGGATTAAAAACCAGAACCCATCCATATGCTGTCTCCAAGAAACACACCTCAGCTGTAAGGAGAAACACAGACTCAGAGTGAAAGGAAGGGAAACAATACTCCAAGCAAATGGTAACCAGAGAAAAGCAGGAGTTGCCATACTGATATCTAATGAAATAAAATTCAGGTTAAAAAAGATAGTAAAAGAGAAGGATGGACATTACATAATTATAAAAGGCACAATATAACAACAAGAAGACTTGACACTAATTAATGTATATGCTCCCAACCAGGATACACCAAAATATACAAAGAAGCTGCTAACAGATATGAAAGGAGAAACTGATGAACACACAATCATTGTGGGAGACTTACACACTCCACTAACAGCCATGGACAGATCATCCAAACAGAAAATAAATAAGGAAACATCAGCTCTAAATGACACATTACAGCAATTGGACATAATTGACATTTACAGGACACTTCATCCAGCAAAAAGAGACTATGCCTTCTTTTCTAGTGCACATGGAACATTCTCAAGGATAGACCATATGCAGGACACAAAAGTAGCCTTAGCAAATTCAAGAAGATCAAAATCATACCAAGTGTCTTCTCAGAACACAAAGCTTTGAAACTGGAGATCAACGGTAAAAGGAAAGCAGAAAAAAACCACATATACATAGAGATTAAACAACAGCTTATTAAGAAAGGACTGGAAAAAAGAACAAGTAAAAGATGAGATTAAAAAATATATAGAAAATAATGACAATGAAAATACAACATATCAGAATTAATTGGACACAGTGAAAGCAGTAATAAGAGGGAAGTTTATATCACTACAGGCCTATTTTAAGAAACAAGAAAAATCACAAGTAAACATCTTAACATCCCATCTTAAAAAACTAGAAAAAGAAGAACAGCCAAAACCCAAAGTCAGCAGAAGGAAAGAAATAATAAAAATTAAAGCAGAGCTAAACCAATTAGAGAACACAAGGACAATAGAAAAAATTAATACTATGAAAAGCTGGTTCTTTGAGAAAGTCAACAAAATTGACAAACCCCTGGTTAGACTAATCAAAGGACTAAAGGAAAGGACACAAATATGCAAAATTAAAAATGTAAGGGGAGAAATTACCACTGATACCACAGAAATACAAAGGATTATAAGAAAATATTATGAAGGACTTTATGCCATGAAATTGAACAACCTACAAGAAATAGAAAAGTTTCTAGAAACTTATACCTACCTAGACTGAACCAAGAAGAACTAGATAATCTAAATAGACCAAATGATAGTGAAGAGATTAAAATGACTATCCCTAATATCCCTAAAGGCAAAAGCCCTGGACCAGATGGCTTCACCAATGAGTTTTACCAAGCATTCAAAGAAGAATTAACACCTATCCTCCTCAGACTCTTCCAAAAAATTGAAGAGGAAGCAGTACTTCCTAACTCATTCTATGAGGCCAACATTACCCTAATACCAAAGCGTGGCAAAGACAATACAAAGAAAGAAAACTATAGACCAATATCTCTGATGACACAGATGCAAAAATTCTAAACAAAATATTAACAAGTAGAATTCAACAATGCATCAAAAAGATCATACATCAAGATCAAGTGGGATTCATCCCAGGAGCACAAGGATGGTTCAACATATGAAACTCAATCAATGTGATACACCACATAAACAAAATCAAAGATAAAGGCCATATGGTTCTTTCAATTGATGCAGAAAAAGCTTTCGACAAGATATAGCACCCATTTATGATCAAAACACTAAATAAAATAGGTATAGAAGCAAAGATTCTCAACATAATAAAGGCCATATATGACAAGCCCTCAGCTAACATTATACTGAATGGGGAAAAACTAAGGCCTATTCCCCTAAAATCAGGAACAAGACAGGGATGTACCCTGTCACCACTGCTATTTAATATAGTACTGGAAGTTCTAGCCACAGCAATCAGGCAAGAGAAAGAAATCAAAGGTATCCAAATTGGGAAAGAAGAGGTAAAATTGTCACTATTTGCAGATGACATGATCCTTTATATAAAAAATTCCAAAGATTCCACCAGGAAACTATTAGAAGCAATAAATGAATATAGTAAAGTCACAGGATACAAAATCAATGTACAAAAATCAGCAGCATTCCTTTATACAAACAATGAATCCTCAGAAAAAGAAATGAGGGATTCAATTCCTTTTGCAATCACAACAAAAAGAATGAAATACCTGGGAATTAACAAAGAATGTGACAGACTTAAACACAGCAAACTATAAGACACTTTTGAAAGAAATTGAAACAGACTTTAAGAGGTGGAAAAATATCCCCTGTTCATGGATAGGAAGACTTAACATTGTTAAAATGGCCATTCTGCTCAAAGCAATCTATAGATTTAATGCAATACCCATCAAAATCCCACAATCATACTTTCGTGAAATAGATAAAAGAATTAGTAAATTTATATGGAACCATAAAAGACCTCACATTGCCAAAGCAATACTACATAAAAAAATAAGGCTGGTGGCATTACATTCCCTGACTTCAATTTATATTACAAAGCATCAATAATCAAAACAGCTTGGTACTGGCAGAAGAACAGAAATAGAGACCAATGGAATAGAACTGAAAACCCAGAAATAAACCCACAAATTTATGGACAAATAATTTTCGATAAAGGAGCAAAAAACATACAATGGGGAAAAGACAGCCTCTTTAGTAGGTGGTGCTGGGAAAACTGGAAAAACATGTGCAAAAGAATGAACCTGAGCTGTGAACTCTCTCCATATACAAAAATGAACTCAAACTGGATTAAAGACCCTCATATAAGACCTGCAACAATAAACTGTATAGAAGACATTGGTACTAAACTTACAGACCTAGGACTCAAGGAAGACTTCATGAACCTGACCTCAAAGGCAAGGGAAGTAAAAGCAAAAATAAATGAATGAGATTATATCAAACTAAAATGCTTCTGCACAGCAAAAGAAACCATCAACAAGGCAAAGAGACAGCCAACTGAATGGGAGAAAATATTTGCAAATAATGCATCAGATAAGGTTCTAATATCTAAAATACATAAAGAACTAATAAGACTTAACAAAAAATCAAACAACCCAATTAAAAAGTGGGCAGAAAAACTAAACATACACTTCTCCCACGAAGAAATACAAATGGCTAGCAGACATGAAAAAAATGCTCATCCTTATTAGCTATCAGGGAAATGCAAATCAAAACCACAACGAGATACAACCTCACAGCTGTTAGAATGGCTATTATCAACAAGACAAGGAATAACAAGTGCTGGAGAGGATGTGGAGGAAAAGGAACTCTGGTACACTGCTGGTTGGAGTGCAAACTGGTACAACCACTGTGGAAGACAGTGTGGAGGTTCCTCAGAAAATTGGGAATAGAGTTACCATTTGACCCAGCAATCCCCCTTCTGGGGATCTACCAAAAAGACTTGAAAACCTTTGTCTGCAAAGACTTATGTACCCCAATGTTCATTGCAGCGCTGTTCACAGTGGCCAAAACATGGAAACAACCAAAGTGCCCTGAAACAGATGACTGGATAAAGAAGCTGTGGTACATATACACAATGGAATATTACTCAGCTATAAGAAAAGATGAAATATTTCCATTTGCAAGAAAATGGATGCACCTGGAGGTCATCATGCTTAGTGAAATAAGCCAGACAGAAAAAACAAAGAACTGTATGACTTCACTTGTATGTGGAATATAAAACTGAAAGCAACAAAGAGAAAAGAAATGGACAAACAAACAATCCATGGACACAATGAAAGATCAATGTTTATTTGGGAATGAGTAGGTTAGTGAGGGAGAAAGGGGAGGGGTGGGGGAGGAGGGAGGGTAAGTGAAATATAAGGTGATGGAAAGAGAACTCAAAAATAAAATAAAATAAAGATAAAAGCATGTCAAGTTCAGGGAATAAAAAGTCCTCACACTCCAGCTGGGGCCCTCATAATGTACTAATGCTTGACTGAGCCCGCAACCACTTGGCCACTTTCTGGTTTTTTGTTTTTTCATTTTGGCATATTTTTAGACTAACAGAAAAGTTGCAAGAATATTACAATGAATTCCCTGATATATTTCACACAAATACTCCAAATGTTAGTATTTGCTATGTTTTTTTCTTTCTCTCTGCATATATGTATAAATATATATAAATATATAATTTTGCATGTTTATATGTACACATATGTATGTATGCATATCTAATTTTTTTCTGAACCATTCAAAACTAATCTGTAGAAAGGATGCCCCTTTACTCCTAAACACTTTGGTATGTATTTCCTGAGAAAAAGAAATTCTCTTACTTAACTATAGTACAATTATAAAAATTAGTATATGAACATTGACACAGTTCTATTATCTAATCTACAGGCTTTATTCTGATTTCACCCATTTTTTTCAATACTGTTCTTTATGGCAAAGGAAATTCCTATATTTAAGATCACATGTTGCCTAATCATTTCATGACCCTAATCATTTTCTAGGGTAGAGGCCAGTGATTTTGTAGAATGTCCTTCAATTTAAGTGAATAAAACTTAAATTTCTATTGACTTTAAATTGTTGTAGCTATTTCACATCTGGTTTCAAAATAGCACAGTTAGTTTTTTTTAAAAAAAATTTAAAGTAACTTATTGTTACTGTGGAAAATCTAAAAGCTATAAAAGGCATAAAACAGAAGAAAGACACCCATAATGTAGAATCTCCCAATGTTAACCAATTAGATATATTTATTGCAGTTTTTTCTTTGCTTTTGTCTCAAGACATATTGTACATATAACTTAATAATCCAAATTTTCAATAAAATATAAGCATTTCCAATCTTATTAAGATTTTTTCATAAATCTTAATGGATTCCTCTTATAAACATACTACTATAATTTAGTTCATTGTTTCCATTTTGGACACTTAGATAGTTTATATTTCTGCTATTCCATTAATGATGGAACAAACATCTTTGAATGTCCAAAAAATCTTTTCCTGCATGTTGATTTATTTCTACAGGAAATATTATGGCCTGAATGAATGTGGCCAAGTTAAGTGACGTGGACACATACCACTAAGTGACCTTACACAAAAGACTCATCAATTTATATACCAAGTAGCGATCCAGAAAAACATTGCTCTACCCACAAATTCATTAACAGTGGGTGTTCTTAGGTTTTATCTCTTGACCTCATTTTCAACCTTCTCTTACCTATGTGTATTGTGCTTTTTTACACTGATTGTCTGATCTTACTATTTGAGTACTTATCTATTGAAGCAGGATGCAATTTTTTACTTAAAAGTTTAAGTTCTATTCACCCTATAATATTAAACTTTTGTCTAACATACTTGTTGCAAACACATCCCAAGTGTATATTTGCCTTTTAACCTTGTGTATTTGGATATTAATGGAAAATTCCCAATTTTATGTCATCAAAACTCTTCTGATTGCTTCTAGTACTTTAATTTTAGCCCCCAAACTTCCCCCCTTCAACCATTTAGTACTATGCTATGGCACTATTTTGAAAACCTTGGCTCTCACATCCATTTGTAATTTATTTGCAAACAGGTCAATAATATCCCTCTTCCTTGCTGATACCTGCTGTTCCTTACCATTTATCAGATTTTCCATGTGTTAGAATTTACTGTCACTTATGCAGTTTCATGAGTTAATTGTTTTATCTGGAATCAGTGTCATACTTTATTCATTATTATAGCTGTAAAATATGGTAATGATAATGTTCATTGTTCTTCTTTTGTCCTCTTTAAATGTACCTCTTCTGACCTATTTATTTTCTCAGAACATTTTAGAATAATTTTATTAAATTCAACTAATAAAACTTTTAATTAACATGAAAATTGAGTATATTTTAATTATAAAATTGTAACCTACATATGAATTAACATGAAACATCAACAACTTTGCAATATTCAATTTTTCCATGAAAGAACAGGGAATATTTGTAGATTAATTTAAATATTTTATGTTTCTTAGTAAAGTTTTGCAGTTTCCTTTATATACTTTCTATACTTAAGGAATAAGGATATTTTCTGTTTTCATTACCACTGTGCACAGGATGCTTTTTAAATTACGTTTTAATTTTATATTCTGAATATTATCTTTGTAAACTTATTAATTCAATTAAAAAGTTATTTCTCTTACATTTTACAGGTATAAAATCATGTCCCTAAAAATAATTACCATTTTTTTCTTAACTTTATAATAACTACCCCCATAACTTATGCTCTATGTCTTATTTCATTAGCCAAAGCCTCAAGATTAATGTTAAATAATAATTTAAAATGGTGGTCAATTTTATGTTGTTTCTGAAAGTGAAAGAAATGTATATAACATAAAGAATTCTGTTTATTAGTTTGAAATAAACATTAATTTTTCATCTTATGTTATCTAGCTGAATATATTCTTTAATAAACCATTTTGATACAAATAATGGCAATCATAGTCATCAAAAATAAAGAGTAACAGATAATTTTCATAATATTGTGGCAACATGAAAATGTAGCTCTCAGACTTCTAGCAGCTGATGATGGGCCTAGTTCTGTGCTCTAGAACCCATCACCTGTCATACCACCACAGCAATACTACATTTCTATAGGCTGCTCCTTCCAAAGACTGGAGATGGCAAGGTACCAGGTTGGACACATTCCTGAGAGATTATAGGCTTTCCTGAAGTGTGGCATTTAGAATCACACTGTGGCCTGCAAAGCTCCACTCAAATATTTCTCCTCTCTTCTCCTCAAAAGGGTTAGTCCCGACCTGCACTCCCTGCTCCTTCCCACTTCCCCTTCCTAATCAGCCCTGGGTATCTAAGCCCATCTCAGCACCTGCTGTTCAGTATGTCTGGAGTACATTCATTGTTCTGGTCTATGAATAGGAAATTGAGGATGTTTTACTGTTTTTCCACAACTTTCAGTTGAGTGACAATGTTATTTCAAAACCTGTTACTTCAATAAGTTGAAAGAAGTAAAGCATTTGGGGAATAAATTAATAGTAAAAAATCACAGAGGGCATTTACACTTTACAAAGCTCCTTTTCTTTACATCATCTCATCTGGTCCTCACCACCAAACTAGAGTCAGGGCAGTTATTCTTGATCTCATTTTATAATAAACAATGAAGAAGAAAAGTCCCGGAGAGTAATATGAACAAAACTATAGAAATAAAAAGGACAGAACCAGGGCTAGAGCTCATCCCTTTCTGATTTTTATTCAAAACCCTTTCCATTTTAACCCCAATATTTCCTAAATTCATATAAAATATGTCATTATATTATTTGGTTTACGAAAGGAAATATGGTGTTTGTGGCATTTGATTTTTTTTTACATAGGTATCTAAAAATAATCTAATATTGCAAATCAAAGACCTATTCAACCTTATGCACAATTCTATATAGCTCACACAGAAATTGATAGAATTTTCTATTAAAACATTACTCATGGTTTATAAGCAAATTTTTTTGTTAGAATAAATGATTTCACAGTAGTATGAAAAAACAGTTTCTCACACTCAAGAAATAATAGTTTTATATTTGGGTTATTTATCTATATTAAGACATAGCTCTAGACTTCTGGTTTAATTATTCTATAATATTTCATTGATGGGTATCTATTGTCCTACTGAGAAGTTAGAATTTCCTATTTTTTCTTTTGTTATTACAATCAATGTCATTTTCTTATCCACAATCCATTATGCACATATATAAGTTCTCTAGGGTATCCATAGGCATAAGTTCAATAGAATAGTAAGACAATTCATCCTCCTCTTTGCCAGATGGAGCCACAATACAGGTCAAAGGAGTAGAGCCAGTTTATTCTTTCATCATCAGTGCAATTCCTACATTTTTACATTCTTTTCAACATTTGTTATTGTCAGCCTTCTTTGTGTTTAACTTGATGGGTGTGAAATGGTATACCATTGTGAATTTAATTTGTAATTTTCTTATTACTAGTGCTTATAATTTTATTCCCCAGTTGTGGTTTTGACTGTATTAGAAATAGGCCAGTCACCCTTTAATGTCTCTGCAAGTCCCTTGATCTTTCTCATTGCACTGACAAATCCTAGACAAAACTCCATCATCTCTGTGCTGGCCTTTGTTCTCCCTCTCCTCTCCCACACTTCCACTAGCTGTATTTACCTACCATCAATTTAATCATGTTATTATTTTCTTTTTTGCTTGAAAAACTAAACTAATGGTCTTGAGGGGGAGCAACAAAATGAAGGTGTGAGAGGGACCCATGAAAAACTCCCCTGGAGATTACAACAAATAAAACATCCATAACTCAACTAAGGACTTCCTATGCAACGCACAACACAACTAAGAAACCTGCTTGTTGCATCAAACTGCCTATAGATAGGCAGTGGGCAAATGAAGGAGAAAATAAGGGGAAACGCAGAGACATGAGCCAAGTGTGGGTCCCTACTTGGAACTCTACTGCTGCGGGTGGGAGGAGAAAAAAGAGGGCAGGAGAGAATTCCAGATCTCACTTGGAACAGAGAAAAAGAGGCTCAGATGCAGGGGCTGTGAGACACCACAACTAGACTTTGCTTAGGCCCCCAGAAGGTGCAGACCAGGTCTGCAAGATGCAGTGGTCTGACTTCACTCAGGTTCCAAGAGGAGGGAGAGTGATGCCAGTGGTGAGGAGACACAGTGAGACCTTGCTCCAGTCCAGAAAGAGAAAGAAAGAAAGAATGGGCTGTGCATGCATTTCTTGGCCCACAGCCTGCACGGTCCGAGACACCAGCACTCAGGACTGACCATCAAGGCTCAGGGCAGAGTCCTCAGGACAAACCAAGAACAGAAAAGCATAATTATACCCACACTACCTGCATGACCCTGTAGCCCCAGGAAGAAAACCAAGGCACGAATCCTGGTCACCTCTTCCCCCTAGACCTCTGCCTGCCCAGTATTAGTTAGCAGTGAACACTAAAGAAACTGCAACAGCGAGTGTCAGGTTAAGGAGAAGAACATCTACAAACAGAGAGGCTGCCAGAATGAGAAATCAGAAAAAGGGAGCTCCAAATAAATTCGAACAACAAAAAGTCAAAGTAAAAAAGATGGGGCCAAATGATCCATCAGGAACAGAGCTCAAACAATGATTATAAAAAATGCTCAGAGAACTTAATGATTATTTCAACAGAGAGATAGCAA
>PVJL010004021.1:119913-141010 GCA_004026885.1 Lyroderma lyra
AAAAAAAAAAAAAAAAAAAAAAAAAAAAAAAAAAAAAAAAAAGCCAGCAGAAACCACCCATTCAGAACAATAAATAGAAAAAAGAATGGTTTGAGATTCATCTGGGACAACATTAACCCTACCAGACCTGAGGCCCTGAACCTAACTGTCCCCTATACCTGGGCTCCTGAGCATTAAAGAGAAAAAACTAACATGATATAGAAAAATGTTAGTTACATGCAAACAAGTGGTTAGAATAAGATGGAACCTAGAGACATTGTAGAAAATAGGTCTACCTTTCATCTAGCACCAATATTCCACCTTTCCAATCCACCCAGCAGGATGAGGCTTGTTTCACACAGAGGTACTTCTTGCAAAGTGATCAGCAGATGTTGCTCTTCACCTTCTTGCATGGATTGTCTTTGTAAGACACTCCAGGGTTTTGCTTGTTGTACCTGGAGTGTTTTTCCATGCACACAACACAGGTATGATTAGATAATGTCCCAGGGGGACTCTCTGGAAAATGATTGCCTGGGGTCATCCGTTGAGGGCAGGGTTCCTTTTGTGGGTGGTGGTGGGCTGATGTCCTGTATCCATCAATAAGTTGCAGGAACAGTTTCTGAATACATCTGGTGAAATAAACTGGCTTTTTTGAAGCAGCTTGCTGCTTTGAAGCATACAAGATATAAGAATTATAACTGGCCCACATAAAAAATTTTATGAAAAACTGCCAGGGCCAGTGGTAATGACGACGAGACCGGTGAAGGCAGGTCATCAGCTCTCACTGTCTGTATCACTTGAACTGGAAATGTATTCTTGATGAAATTCTGACTCCTCAGAGTCTGAATCAACCAAAGTATCAATCATCTGTTGGATTGTGATAAGCCTAGACTTACTTTGCTTTCCTGTTGAAGTGCTTGGTTTATCAGCTGCTCATTTCATTGTGAATTTTCAGAATTTTTTCACATCAAACCACATAAAGTCAATTCAAACCCATGGGGCAGACATTTGCAATGGCTAACCATGAGGTTTGACCACGATTGGTGGGTTATTTTTAGTTTGTGATGCATTTTTTTCACATACTAGGCAAAGTACCAAAAATTAGGTACAGCAGTAGTGGCCAATTCGGTAATTACCGAAAAATTGGTACAGAGTTCTGGTAGGGTTAAGTGTAACAACATTCATATCATAGGAATACCAGAACATGAAAAGGAAAAGCAAGGGATCAAGAAATTATTTGAAGAAATAATGACTGAAAATTTTCCTAACCTGGTGATGGAAATAGACATACAAGCCCAGGAAACACAGAGAGTCCCAAACAAGATGAATCAAAACAGAAACACACCGAGACACATCATTATTGAAATGGCAAAAGTTAAAGAAAAAGAGAAAATTCTAAAAGCAATAAGAGAAATGCAAGTAGTAACTTATTCAACTAACAACTGATTTCTCATCAGAAACACTGCAGGCCAGAAGGGAATGGCAGAAAATATTCAACATGATGAAAACCAAGGATCTACAACCAAGATTAATGTATCCAGCAAGGCTAGCATTTAAAACTGAAGGATAGGTAAAGAGCTTCTCAGGCAAGAAAAAGCTGAAGGAGTTCAGCACCACCAAACCAGTACTACAAGGAATGTTGAGGAACTTCTTTAAGATGGAAGGAGAGATGGGAGAGTGGGTAAATTATAGAAATGGAATTGAGAAGTTGAGTTTGGTTATTACAAGGCAATAATCATGGGGATATAGAATATAATATGGAAAAATAGTCAATAAGGTTGCAGTAACTTTGTGTAGTGTCAGATGGGTACTAGATTTGTTGGGGTGATGGAAGGACAGTTGGCAGGGTGTATAAAAAGGGGGAAGAAATCAATACGTATAAATTCATAGTCACAGAATAGTCACAGGGATGTAAAATGCAGCATAGGGCATACGGTCAATAACATTATAATAACTATGTATGGTGTCAGAGGGGAACAAGATGTATCAGAATGAGGATTTAGTAAGTTATATAAAAGACTCATCACTGTGCTATACACCTGAAACCAGTATAATATTGTATGTCAACTGTAATTAAAAAATAAAAAGTCTCCAAAAAAATACTCAGACTGCCCCCAAAAGAAAGAAAGGAGGAAAGAAAAAGAAAAACTAATGGCCTCCATTGTTTACAGGATCAAATCCAAACTTGCCAAACTCACTGCCCGCTGGCTGGCCTAACCCTTCTCCTTCCAGTCACATACCACATTCTATCTTGCTGTCAGATGATTCCAGAAACACTTCTTGCCTGTGTCCCTTTTTACATGGTACTGTCTCTGCCTAAGACACTTTTCTTTTCTTTACTTGGGAACTCCATTCTACATCAAGTTCAAATGCCACATCTCTTAATTCAGCCAGATTCTTAGGGCCCCACTGAACTCCCAGATCATTTGGTTGTTAACTATAAGCACATGAATCATATTGTATTGTGCTTGTTTACATAAAAGACCCTTGCTAGGCTGTGAGATGATATAGATACATGGATAATGTCTTGCTGATCCATACCATTGGCATGGGAGCTGGTAAGCACTGAGTGGCAAACACATAGTATTTACATTAAATGGGGTTCAGTCCTCTTTGGAACAGCAATGCTTCCACTCAATTATTGAATGTATCTTTTCTCGATGCTAGTAATACAATGGTGAATAGAGCAGCTGAAAATCCCTTTTCTATAATCATAGAGAACAGACATTAATGAACAAAAATGACTGGATTATCTAGGAATAGCAGAAGCAATGTGAGGTATAAGGAAAAGCAAGCATGAACATGGGATAAGGACTATGGGGCAGGAGGCTGTGAAAGGGCTGAATCTAAGAAAGGGCAACAGAAGATGGATGTGAAGGAGGGAGAAAGGGAGACATGTGGCTATCTGGGGGAAAAGCTTTCCAGGCAGAAGGGATAGCAAGAACAAATGCCTTGAAGAGGGAACATGCTGGAGGAAAGATGGGGCAGAGACTGAGAAAGAAGGTTAGAGACTTGAACTGAGAAGGGAGGGCACTAAGGTAGCATCTCACAGTAAGGATGCAGATTTGGATTCTAAGAGATAGGAAGCCTTTGAATGGATTTCAGCAGAGATATTTTAATGAGCTTTCTCAGGGTGTGGTACTTAGGTTACCACTGAAGGTGATCAAGAAAAAACAAAACAAAACAAAACAAAACAAATCCAGGAAGACAAATTAGGAGCTTTTGTAATAATTCCAGTAAGAAATGTTGGTGGTTTGAACTAGGTGGTGATAAGTTGCTGCTGGATTGCAGATATGCTTTGAAGATAAAAGCAAAGTATCTACTACTGGATTGAATATGCAATATGAGAGAAAGAGAAAGATGGCTCAATTCTTTTACCTGAGCAAACTGTAAGGATAGATTTGCCATGAACTAAGATGGAAAGAAGATGGAACAGGGTTTGGGGAGATAAACAGGAGTACAGTTTTAGACATTTTATATTTGAAAATGCTTATTAGATATGGAGGTGAAAAAAGAAAAACAGGTCAGATATTTAGGGGAGAGGTGAGGGATGGAAATAAAAATTTGTGAGTCATCATTATATAAGTGCAACTGAAAGTTTTAAGACCAAATGAGATCATCAGGGTAGTGACTAGAAAGAAGAGACCAAAAGCCTGAGGCTTGAGGCATGAATTCAGGGAAAGAAGAAAAACTTGCAAAGAAAACAGGAGTCAAAGTGGCTACTAAAAGTTACAGATCTCATACATATCAGGTTTTCATACTAATTGCATAAGTTGACACATCTGTGCAAGCTGCTCCCTATTGAACTTGGCTCCTTATGGAAGAAAAACAATTTTTCTGATTCTAATTCAGCAGTGGCACATACAAAAAACCCAAAACCAAACAAAGAAAAAACATGATTAAAAGACCTGACCCCAGAAAGAGGCACTGCAAATTTCTTGTGCTGTTTCTCAAAGCACTTCATCCATCCTCTTTAAAGTCCACATTTTGAAAATAGCTGATTTTAGATTAAACATGGCTCTAATGCTATCCTTCTTATACAAAGTACCTTTCAGACTGAATATTCTATAATTTTGCAAGATGGACAAGATACAGAGATGGAACCAGACTTTATTGAAGAAAGGTGATTCAATTCATGATGTGGCATCTGATATTCCAGGCAAAAAACAAACAAACAAACAAAAAACAAAAAAAACAAAAAAATAAAAATCTAGATTGTCCAAATTGACCAAGGCTGTTTTCCCCTGACTTGCCATGTTTTACCTTAGTGCTTTTCCTGGAGAGTTTTGAAAAATAATGAAGACTGGGTTCTACCCACAGAAATTCTAACCTCATTTCTCTCAATTCTAATTACCAGCAAGGTAGAAAAACATGGTCAAGGGTAAACTTCTTAAACCTAAATGTGTATGAATTTCCCATAGATCTTGTCTGCAGGAAATTCATACCTATTTAGGTTTCTGATTCAGTAGACTTCTGATTCAGTAGGGGATCTGAGACTCAGCATTGCTATTGACCTCCCAGTTGAGAACATGATCTGGTCCAAGGACCACACGTCAAGTAACAAGTATTTACATTACATAATCATCTCTATAAGTCATCTGGCATTGCTATCTATGAGGTCTGACAATTTAGTTTGTGAACTTGCTATTGTGTGTTTATGTTGGCAGCACTGTCCAAATAACTCCTGTCTCACAGCAGTGTTCATGTCAATGTGTGGCAGTGTCTTACTGAGTAGCATTCATTATTGTTGTTGCATGTTTTTGTATGCCATCATGAGAATGTTAGAGCAATGAACAAACATTACATTTCTTGTTAAACTTGACAAGAGTGGAAGTGAAATCAGGGACATGTTAGTTCAAGTTTATGGGGATAATGCTGTGAAGAAAACGGCAGTGTACAAATGGATTAAACATTTTTCTGAGGTGAGGGAAAGCATCACTCTTAAAGAGAGGTCAGGGTGACCAATAACGAGAGAACTGATGAAAACATTGCAAAAATTCATTGAATTGTGTGTCAAAATCATCAGCTGACTGTGACAACCATAGCAGACCAAATAAACATTGATAGAAAAACAGTTAGGTAAATCTTAACTGAAAATCTTGGCATGAGAAAGATGTGTGGAAAAATGGTCCCAAAAGAGCTCAATGATTAACAAAAGCAAAGGAGAATTGAAGTTTCCCAAGACCTTTTGGAGAAACAAGATGTTTTGGGCCATGCTATCACTGGGGATGAAATATGGGTGTACCAATATGACCCTGAAACAAAGCATCAAAGTAGATAATGGAAGTCAGCCAATTAATTCTCCATGACAAAAAAAACTTTTGTCAGTCCAAATCAAGAGTCAAAATGATGTTGCTAACCTTTTTTGATATCAGAGGTATTGTTCATTTTGAATTTGTACCAACTGGACAGTCAACCAAGTTTACTATTTGGAAGTGATGAAAAATCCGTGTGAAAAAGACTAAAATGACCTGAACTTTTTGCCAACAACTCATGGCTCTTGCATCATGACAATACACCATTTCACATAGCACTGTTTGTGAGGGAGTTTTCAGCCACTACACAAATTATTGGAACACCCTCCCTATTCACCTGATGTGGCCCCTGGTGACTTTTTTCTTTACCCAAAGATAAAGGAAATATTGAAAGGAAGATATTGATTATGTTGAGGTCATCAAGGGTATTATGACAGCTGTGATGGCCATTCCAGAAAGAGTTCCAAAATTGCTTTGAAGGGTGGACTAGGTGTTGGCATCAGTGCATAGCTTCCCAAAGGGAGTACTTCAAAGGTGACCATAGTGATATTCAGCAATGAGATATATAGCACTTTTATTAGAATAACTTCTCAAACTTAATTGGCACACCTCATATATGATAAAATAAAATACATTCAACTTGATTATTAAAAGTGAGTTTTTCAGACATTTTGTTTAGCAAATATTTATTGAGCTATTTACTATGCATATTGCTCAGAATTTGAGGCTTCAAGAGATACAGAGGTTAATAACGGAAAAAAAGTTACATTTCTGACTGTGGTTAACAAGGACAAATAGGTTGTAATTCAAGGATCTTCCTTGATTGACTGGTTTGTATATCATCTTTTGCCTTTGATTGACTGGTTTGTATATCATCTTTTGCCTAGAGAAATCAAAACATAAAATGACCCTGAAACTCAGCATTAGGAACCACAGAATCTCCCTAATCTAATGTGGTTGGCTATCAGCATGAAAGGAGAAACTAATAGGAGGAAGTTGCTTGGGGCAAATATAAAGGACCAGGCCCTGATGGATCTTCTCCCCACTCCCCTATGGAAGCACTGTGGGTGAGAATGTGATTGATGGAGAAAAAGACCCTCGTACTCCCTTCTGGAATATAGTGGCAGGAGAGGGTACAAGTCTGCCAGCATAAGACAGAGAGAGAGAGAGAGAGAGAGAGAGAGAGAGAGAAGGCTCTCTTTTCATGGCTTGGGGGAATTGCCTGGAGGATGGTGTTGTGGTCACCTGCGTTCTCCAAAAGATGGTATCCTTTCTAAAAGGGAAAGAACATTCTGGGTGCAGCCTGGGACTGGTCTGGTTTGGTAGAGGGTGACAGGATTATATTTCTGTGAGTGTTTAGAAATTATGTAGCTTTTGAATAAACATTCCTTTCCGTTTTCACCACACATCTGCCTTTGAAATCTGCGTATGGGTGGGGCAGCAGGACATAATTTCTGTTCAGTAACAGTACCAGGTACATTTACATTCTTCTAGTGAATGTGAAATGGTACCCCTGTCACCTAACTGTCTATCTAAACGCCCCCAACTTTAAAACACAAGTAATTAACAGCTAACTGCACCATTTGATAAGGGACTTACAAAAAGTGCTCAAAGTGCTTCCAGGACTTAGGGAAAAAAGTTTTAAATTATTCAGCAATTCTTAGTGTCTTGCATAGTTGGGCACAAAATGCTGCAACCAACTGGTCCCTCTAGAGTAGTAAAATCTGACTGTGAATATGCATTTCTCGTGGTTTTCTTCAGAGACAGGAGCCATGTCTGATAATGCACATTGAAACCTGTGAAAATTTCTGGCCCAGCCCCAGCCATTTTTAGAGCCAAGGGGCATCTTAATGGAAAGTGTATAAGAGGCTGGTCTCCTTTGCCCTCTTTGTCCTGAAGCAGGGCATGGAGAGAGGAAGGCTTTCATTATTGCCCTAAAGCTAGTATCTGGCTGCTTACGACCAGATTTGAGTACCTGCACTTCAACATGTTCCTTCATATGCCTGCTCAGCCAAAAACGACTAGAAGTATCTTTGTGTTAAAGAATGTGACTGACCTTTGTCTCCAGCTATTCCCTGATAGTTTATACTAATGAGATGACAGTGGTGATCTCTGGATAGTTTACTCTAATAAAATTACTCAGGGTAGGGGCTAGCCATACCAGAAAGACCAACCATGTAATTACAGGGTTGAGGCTTTGAGTTACTTGATAGTAACCTGACATCTGGGGATAGAAGAAGAACAGAAGATTGAGTCCAACCACAGGACTGATGATTCAATCAGTCTTGCTAAACAATAAAACTACAGTAAAAACTCTGAACACCAAAGCCCAATACTCTATACATTGTCACACAGTGATGCACTAGGAGGGTAATGCTTTTTGACTCCACAGGGAAAGGAAACTAGAAGCTTTGCATTTGGGACCATCTCAGATTTTGCCCTATGTGTCTCTTTTGGCTGATTCTGATTTGTACCTTTTTACTTTAATAAAACTGTAATTTTAAGTATAGCACTTTATTTAGTTCTGAGTCATTCTAGTAAATTATCAAACCTGAGGGAGTAGTGAGAACCCCCAAATTTGTAGTTAGTTGGTCAGAAGTACAGGTGGCCTGGGGCCTGAGCTTATGGCAGTGTTATCGGGGACTAAGCCCTTAACCTATAAATTTTGACCCAAATCTAGGCAGTTAGAACTTATTCCAAGATTGTCCTGGAGAGCTGCCCAACTGACTGACACTATGTCACTTTTCTCCCCCCAAATAACCTTTCCCTATACACCTTTTAACCCTGGCTGGTGATTTGCTCCAAACTAAGGAGATTATTAAAGCATGACTTTTTTTTTTTTGCCTTGAACTTTGTTCATCAAGTAACATCAATCCAGAAAATTACCGTAACTTTAACAGCCCACCAGAAAAGCACTATTGGATAAATACTTGCCATGCCTGCCAGGACACTGTGATTTGCAGTGTCACAGGCACATTGCATCTAGGTTTATTCCCAACTTCCTTTCCTTCTCCACCCAAACATGTGGTCAGTCAAAACAGCTTCTAGGATAAGGTCATTCTTCCAAAACATGATTATCCTAAGTCACTGCCATTTTTAAATCCATGATATGTCCCATCCTCTTGTTTGGAAAAACTAACTGAGCTCTGGAGAAGTTAAAAACAGGGTTCTCAAGGTGACCCAACGCCACTGCATAAGCAAGAGAAACTGGGACTACCTGACTCCTCTCTGTTCTTTCAGATCATGTTGCTGCTCAGGGACAAAAATTCAATTTGTAATCTAAATATACCTTAAGTTTAATGGTCCAGCATTGTGATATTGATTTCTTAAGTTAAAAATACAAGATGAACTATCAGTTTTCACCTACAAAATTCTATTCCTAAAGCTTCAAATTCCTTTTTGACACAGACTCTGCCTGGCCATTTATACAAGTCTTCTTCAAAGGGGAGCTAAAACTCTTCCTAGTACCTCAGTGGCACTCTGCCTCTCTCCTCTCAGTGTTATCACCCAGCCTGGGGAGGGGGGGCTGTCTTTCTGACTCAGAATGTCCTTTTCTGAAAAATTCTTTACTGTCCAGCATCACAAGGAACATGTGCTGATACCAGGTTCATCCTAGATGACACCATTCTTGGGCCAAACCTAATTGCCAGATGTGAACATGGCAACAAGTAGAGCCTGTTAATTGACTAGTCAGCAACCAGAAAGAATTTCTTTTCTGATTATTTTAAGTTATATGAGGGTGGTTGTTAGTTCTGTGAATTTATCCAAACCTTAGGCCATGTAAGGACATGGACAAGCACAGGAGTACAGTCCAGAAATAAGTGGAGAGAAACCTAAACCCCTTATGATTTTGCAAATGAATCTGTCTTTTGCATGGTTTTACAACACTACTCTTTCACTACAATTTCCCCTTTTTCAGTCACTTGAATGATTTCAAGCAGGTTTCTTTTTCTTGAAAGCAATGATCTGGAGGGAATAAAACACACCTTTCTTTCTAGGACACTGTAATGCATCTATAAATGGGAAGAAGCCACAGTGTATCTCATTAATTTGATGTAGACATTCAACTATAATCTGAACACTACCCATATTTAACGTATTTCATGCATGCTAAGTAGGAAGAAACATATTTCTTACGTCTTGTCTGCATTCCCAAGAAGTGACTTCATTTAACTGGAGCCAAGAATATATTTTACATATATTAGACTAAATTATCATTTATAGTACTGGGTTCAGGAAAGAAATTCAAGCATAAATTGTCTCAGCAAATTTGTCTAGGCAAAATATATATAGAGAAAAGTGTCTCAAAAATATTTTCTAGTATATATATTTTTATTAGGTAAGGGGCAATGTGATAGCGTCATTGATAATAAAGTGCTGTTTAAAACATGTACCTGGTCTAGGGGTGGGACACCAACTGGAACTTGTGATCAGAGATAAAGCTGTTAAAATGGTGCCACAAAGGATATTAATTCCACTTATGAGCAATATTTCCTGGAATGATGGTTCAAGGATACTGTAAGATTACACGGTGTTTGTCAATTTATTAAAGGCTTGAACACCTTTGCCTCTGCATTGACACTATACCTGGAAAGAGGTACCAGACAATGCCTTCAGGTTACTGTGGCCTGAAAAGAATAGAAAAAACTAACAGGGTTTTTTTGTTTTGTTTTGTTTTGTTTGTTTGTTTGTTTGTTTTTCCATATGTGAGAACTTTATGGCCTTAAAAATCTGCTTCTTCTTACCAGACTCAGGAAATAATCTCATTAAACAGATCACACAAATGAGAGTCAGACCCATATGAATTTCCATTCTGTCTTCTCTCTGCCTCAAAGGCTCAAGTCTACTCTCATTTCTGGACAAGCATTTATCCTTCATAGGGGTCAGATAATTTTTGAAAACTACATTGGTTTCTTTCTGCTTCACTCCTTTATTTGGATCTCCACACACCATCTTTACATATCCTCTGAGACAGGTAAAAAAGGTATTGAGAAAAGCTTTTAAGATTTTTACAATAAAAGAATAGACTTTGTTTTCTAATATTTATAGAATATTTACAAAAATTGATTATATAAAAGTCACAAAGAAAAACTGGATAAATTAGAAAACTTTACAGAAAGAGTATAAATGACATTTTTTACTGGCCATAAAGCAGCTAGGCTAGATATTAATAATATGCTTGAAGTTAAAAATACCAATTAAAACTGAGAGTCCCCAAAACTTCTTGGCTAAAAATAAATTTTAGTGTATGTGCTGCTGAAGTGAGCACAGTAAATTTTATTATTCTTTTTCTTTTTCTTTACTTCATTTTTACTGTTAGACTTTTTTGGGTGACATCTGTTAACAAGAATTACATAGGTTTCAATTAATTTAGTATATCTATTTAGTGGGAAATTTTTGTTTTTGTTTTTTTGGCAGGGGAGTAGTTCCCTGGCTGGGAATTGAACCCAGGCCTCAGCATGGAGAGTGCTGAAGCCTACTCACTACACCACCAGGGAACTCCCTAGGAAATTTTAAATTACTATTACAGACTGAAAAAATTAATAACAATGAAAATGCTACAAAAGAACTACAAATAGAACTATACTCAAAAGAAGAATCTGTAGCATTAAATGAAATTGCCATCTAGCCAGCACTTAATAGTTTGGCCATCTGGCTCTTAAAACACGTCTGTATGGATTGGCAAATAGCACCACTCTGAGCCTCTTTCTTGGGAACACCAACCCTCCCAAGCTAATCCAGCAAGGGGTCTCCAGGAATTCCAAGGGCAATGTCTATTATAGTAGGTCAGATCTTATACAAAACTGGTAGTTAAATATGATATAGTTTAATTGCTTTTGTTATGAATAACAAAAAAAAAGTAAATAAAGGAACAGAACTAAATCCTTACATTTCTTAAATTAGGGGGAAAAAGAGTAATATGAACTAAAAGACAGCAGGAAGAATGAATTAATAAAGAACGCGAATGTGCAGGACATTTTTCATCTTCTCCCTCTGTCCTACCTTCCTCTTTCTACCGCTGGTCCTGGGGGCCTGACCTGGTGGAGGCATTAATTGACTTCATTATCTGGGTTTTCCAGGTGGGTTCAGCCAACACTGGTGATTGGAGAGGGAGAAGTGTGAGGTCAAATTACTTCCTCTCACTGTCCCCTCACTGTGGGATGTGAACAGGATCAAGGCCTTGACCCTTCTCAAGAGGTTCTTCCTACTGAGCCCACACTAGTTTCTGTGCCCACCTGGTTGTCATGTGGTTTCCTACATAGTGCCCACATCTTTGTAAATAGTTACTTTAAACTCTCCTCAAAATTTTCACTTTGATTTGGTCATCATTTCCTGATGGGATCTTGACTGATCCCATACACTAACAATGATGAAACAACAACAGAATAATGAAAAGGAGAATGTGCAGGAGGGAGTAGAAATAACAAATAAATTAAACAGTCCAATTCTAGTTTTTTGAGCTTTTCATATATACATTGTTCAGAAATTTTATTAGAATATATAATTTCCTGAGCAAGTTATTTATTTATGATAATAATTACCTTAGGGCTTAGACCTTTAGATAGCACTCTTGTCTTTAAAAATGTTTTCCCTTAGCTTTTTTCCTTATTTCTTATAAAGCTGTTTTTCCTATTAAAATCTCCTTTCATATTACATATAATATTATCAGTTTTAGCCTTTTAAATTCTACATATATATATATATCTATATAAAAAATAGACAAAAATAATACATTTGAAAAACTAAAAAGGAACTAGAAAAATTAGAAATATATATGAAAAGCTTAAAAAGCTAGAGAAACACTTGTATATATGTGTGCATATATATTTGTATATACACACACATAGCACACGCACACATTTAAAAAAGAGAAACTATAGAAAAAGCAAATAACATTAGTAATTTAGAAGGAGATTATAACTGCTACTTCTAGGGGAAGTAGTTTTAAAGCATAAAAGAAAGGCGTCTAGAGGTCTGATGTAATAAATTCCAAAATCCTGTGAAATGGTCAATTTTTCTGAAAACTTAACTTTAGAAGAAAAATAAATGATGATGAAACCTATAAATATGAAAGAATTCAAGCAATTAAAAATTAAAAAGAACTTTAAAACAATTTCAAAAAGTTGCAAAATTATTTTGTAAATTCAAGGAATTGGTAATTATATAATTTCATATTTCAGAATGTACAGAATGTACAGAATATACAGAATGTTTCCTAATTCCTTTTAAGCAACACCCATTCTATTGCTTTTGCCCTCAAAAATTAAAGGTTATGCATTCTTAAGGTAACCTGTACAAATATTCTAGATCAAGATAAAATGAATTGAGAAATATGTTTAAAGAAAAAATAATACATTAATGGAGGGGAATTTGGCACTTCTACCCTTTGACCTGTGGTGTGCTGGTGAAGTGGCTTTCAGGGGATGGCTGATGACCCTTAATTGTAGCATTTGCTGATTTTCATGGTCAATTTTAAGTTATCAATAGTTTAATAGTAGGCTTACAAAATTTCTGAAAATGTAACAATTATTTCTTGCGAACCTGTACTTGAGTGAATGGACTCCAGTACCCCACTGCTTCTCCACTCAGCAGTGGTGTACTAGAGTCCATTTACTCAATGAAGGTACTTCCCACTTCTAAGAAGGTACACCAAGGACATGAAAACGCAGATGCACAAGGATATCCTGTGCAGTATTGTTAGTAATTACAAAATACTAGAAACTACCTCAGTGATCAAGCATAGGATACTGATTGAAAACTTTGCTTCAATCAGACCTGCATACTTACATAGTGCACACTTTACTACACACTTTCAGTTCACTAAATGGGTGCCTCACCTTCTGCTTGGGTTGGCTCCTCCCTTTCTTTCTTTCATCCCAGATCAATCAGTGACTTTGGAAACTTTTCATTCACCTACTTGGCTCAGATATGTGCTATATATTTATCACATTTATCATAATATTAATGGAACTTCATGATAATTATTTGTTTCTGTGTAAGCTTTATTATAATTCTTTTGTTCTCTTTATACATTTATGTCCCCATAACCACTAAACAAATTTTTGAAAAACTATGTAACTGCACGTACATTTTAAAGTTGAAATAAAAAGTTTTATAAAAATTTCAATCATAGCAAAAGATGTTATTTTGGATATACTGTAAATATTGACATTTTAAGATAAAATGTTTACATCACTCTCTGAAATATATTCAACAGACTCTAACACACTTATTTGATGTTCACAACTTGTGGAAATTATACACCTTTTGTTATTCTAATTGCACTCATATTCCTGTTTTAACTCCCAGACATGAATTAACTCTAATGTTACATATTTGTGGTGCAAATTCTTTTATTAATTATGCTTTTCTATGGCAAAATATGAATATAGACTTAAATTTAATTTAGAAACATTCCTATGATACCTAGTCCTAAGTGTTAAACAATTTATTTCAGGTTGGTTCATCAATTATTATTGTTGTTAAAATTATTAGTAGTAGTATACAGTTTATTCTGTGTGTGTGTGTGTGTGTGTGTGTGTGTATATATATATATATATATATATATATTTTTTTTTTTTTTTTTTTTTTTTTTTTTTTGTAGATGTGGGTAGTTCCCTGGCTGGGAAATGAACCCAGGCCACACGTTGACAGATCCAGCACTGAAACCTTAAGCCACTACACCACCAGGGAACTCCCAAAAATTATTTTTAAATTAACATAAAATACTATAAGAAATGCATTTCTTAGTAATATGAATAGGTTTGTTTCTCCCCAAGCAGCTCATTTATCCATGATTAATGTGACATCACTAGAATGACTCAGGCAAGTGAATATGGTTCCTTTTATTATTATTGTTATTGTTAGTATAGAATTAAGCAATGACATATGTTGGTAATATAAATAAGTAGAAATGAATAAAAATATTTTGTTATAGTAATATTACATAAGTCTTTGAATTAGTTTCAAGTTTTAAACTTTAAATCCCATAGTCATTCATTATCAAATTATTTTTAATGATCATATGCCAACAATTCAATTAACTCCTGCTTCAGTTTGGTGAAAGGAAATAATTGGAAACTGACTTAGTAAGTGTTTGTTACCTGTTATCATTTACTTTCTGGGAAGTATAAACCATACAAAAATTATTTACCAAGATTTAGCGATGATCAAAATTTCTTTTTCACTTAAAAGTACATTGATTAACTCATGAAAAGTTGAGAAAATTGACATACAAATTTCATTACACTTTTACCAACATAATATTTTTAATAAAATTATTTTACATTAGCTCATGTTTTAAATTTATTTTTGTCATAATTTTAGAGCTACAGATTTATTCATTTTACTTATGAAAACTATTTATCATGTAACATAATCAGTAAAGCCAGTCCTCTGTTTTAAACCAATTAGCCAAATCAGATTTTTGTCAGAAAAAAGTCTGACTTCATTTTTTAAAATTCAAATCAATGTATAAATGCATATTTCAAAGAGTACTACAAATATGACTACAAATAAAGTAGAAGATTTAATTTGTAAGTTAGATTACTAAAAACATTTCAGTACAATTAAAATGATGTAGATATAATATATTTGTCCTTTTTAAAGTAAGTTATAGAATCAAGATAATAAATTGTTCTCATTACTTAGTTTTTTCTAATACAGTATAATTTGCAGTCCAGGAAGACATACAGATGACCAACTGACACACGAAAATATGCTCAATATCCCAATTATCAGGAAAATGCAAATCAAAGCACCAACAAGATACATGTCATGCCAGTCAGAATGGCTACTATCAAAAAGTCAACAAATAACATGTGTTGGTGAGAGTGTGCAGAAAAGAGAACCCTTGCATACTGTTGGTGGAATTGCAAATTGTTGGAGTTGCTATAGAAAACAATATGGAGATTCCACAAAAACTTAACAATAGGTATAATATGACTGAACAATTCCACTTCTGGGTATTTATCCAAAGGGGGGGAACACTAATTCAAAAAGATATATGCATCCCTGTGTTCATTGTAGCATTATTTACAATAGCTAAGATATAGAAGTAATCTAGGTATCCATTGATGAATGAATGGATAAAGAAGTGGTATGTATATACAATGGAACATTACACAGCAATAAAAAGGGAAAACACCTTGCCATTTATAACCATGTGAATAGATATAGAGAGTGTTAGGCTAGCGAAATAAATCAGGCAGAAAAAGATAGATACTATAAAGTTTCACTTACATGTGAAATCTAAAAAGCAAAACAAACAAAACAAAACAAAAACAGACTCATAGAAACAGAGACCAAAGAGATGGTTACCAGAAGGGGAATATAGTCATTAATATTGTGATAGTTTATATGGTGACAGATAATTATTAAAATTAGTGGGGTGATCACATTGTAAGATATAAATATGTTGAATCACTATATTGTGCACTGAAACTAATATAATCAATATAAGATTGTATGCCAACTATATTGATATAAAAAAAAGAAACCTGTCATTACTCCATGTACCATATATCTGATGAATTCAGAACACAACAAATATGCAAGGCAAAGCATCCCTATTCCAACATTGTACTTTATTCTTTAAAAAAATATAGAAATAAGTATGTAACAGGAACAGAGGGGAAGCTTCAAGAGTTATGGTGTCTTGATTTTTTATTTTTAAAAATGTTCTTCTCTTTGTTTGAGATCTTTAAAGTTTTGTACCCTGTGGGTATGCACCATGTAAGATTTGAGGTAGATGCAGGGAATGCCTCCCTTCTGTGAAAAATTACTGTGAACACAGCTTTATTTAAGCAGAACAAGTTTAGAAAAGAGTAATAAAAGTTGAAGATTTGAGAGCTGAATTTCATAAAATATTCATGCTGCATACTCCTTAAAAATATCCCAGGAGAGGAGAAGAAGGCAAGATGGTGATTGGAGAGGAGGTCCCTAAAGCCTCTCCAAGAAAACACAATTGAACAGCTGCTCAGGAGCCAAGAAAGAGGACCCCGAGTGACAAAAATGGCTGTTGAGAAATCCACAAATTGCAAGTAAACACCTGAAGGTTGGAGAGAAGGGTGTGAGTGGGGGAGAGGGAAGGGAGCAGAGACAGACTGCAACAGTACACAATCGCTGCTGACTATTCAAAGCAGCGCAGTTCGTGGGAGGGGAGAGACCACGGAGGAGCTGGACTTTGGAGATGCATGCTGGGGACAGAGTTTGGGAGCCAGCCTCTGGAACTTTTGAGTGGTAGAAGGGCTGAGCGAGGACTCTGAACTGCAAAGATGACACCCCAGGTCTAGGCCCCCTGGAGACCTACACAGAGCTTCAGTTCCTGTTCCCAAACTGCTGCAAAGGTGACCCTGCTGTCTCAGGCCAGGTCCACAGCTTTGGACTTATGAAGCGTGCACTTCCTCATGCACCCCAGGGTTCTGAAAGCAGTGTGAGCCCGTAGACAGCCAGATGCTGAATCAGGGCTAGGAAGAAAGACTGATTTGATAGTATTCACCCGAGCCAGCAGAAACAAGCCTCGGAACAGCTTCCCTAGCAAAGGGCAGAAGGCAGAGCTGCCCTTGAAGCGCCTTTTCTTGGCCTCTCCCCAGCATATATGCGCATAGCCTCCAGTAGGAGATCAGAAACAAGAAACAAACAACCCTTTCTCTCCCAAAACTTGACCCCCAGTGCCACCTAGTGTCTTCCCTACAGCAACACACAACAAAAGCAATAATCTGAGCACTGAACATAAAGTCCTCATGTCAAAGAGGAAGAACCCAGTAGACAGGATGAATTCCTTAAAACTAAAATGCCTCAGAAAGAACAGGAAATTTATCCAGAAGACAGTATCTTAGACCTGGAAGGGTCTGATTTAAGTGACAAAGAATTTAAAGCAGCCATTCTAAAGGCTGTGAGAAAAAATGAAAACATACTGGCAGAACACCATAGCTGAGATAAATAACATGAAAAAGAATGTGAACGACATATAAAAGGAACTCCATGAACAAAAAGAACAATTTAACAAAGAAATACAAAACATAAGAAAGATTGAGACGAGAATACGAGAAATAAATAATACAATAAAAGAAGTGAGAAATGAAATAAGACTGCCATAGGAAACAGGACCAACCGAATGGAGGAAAGAATTAGTGATATTGAAGATAAGAACACGGAAACAGCTCAGAAAGAGGAAGAGAGGGAATATAGAACCAAAAGGATTGAAAGAACTCCACAAAAACTATCCGACTCCATGATACAAAACAACATCAGGATAATAGGCATAGAAGAGGGGACAGAGCAATCAACAGAGAGCATACTCAAACAAATCGTAGATGAGAACTTTCCAAACCTATGGAAAGATCTGGAACCCCAAGTTCAAGAAGAAAACAGGGCCCCTAGATACCTGGACCCTAACAGAGCTTCTCCAAGACACATGGTACTAAAGATGTCCAAAACTAAAGACTAAGAGACAATTCTCAAGGCAGCCAGGGGAAAAAAAAAACTATAACCTTTAGAGGAAAACCCATCAGGCTGGCATCAGATTTCTCAGCAGAAACTCTGCAAGCCAAGATAGAGTGGAATCCAATATTCAAAAATTTAAAAGAGAGAATCTTCCAGCCAAGAATAAATTATCCAGCAACATTATCTTTCAGATATGAAGGTGGAATAAAGACCTTCTCAGACAAACAGAAGCTGAGGGGATTTGCCAGCACGAGGCCAGCAATACTGAAGGAGGCCCTTCGACCTGAAAAAAAAAATCAGGACAAATGGAACAAAGTTGGGGCAACAAGAAAGAAACAAAAACAAACAAACAAACAAACAAAAACAAAGAAATAAGTAATGACCACAGGAAATCCTCACATATCGATCATCACTCTAAATGTTAATGGACTGAACTCACTAATAAAAAGACACAGAGTAGTAGACTGGATTAAAAAACAGAACGTATCCATATGCTGTCTCCAAGAAACACACCTCAACTGTAAGGACAAACACAGACTCAGAGTGAAAGGATGGGATACAATACTCCAAGCAAATGGTAACAAGGGAAAAGCAGGAGTGGCCATACTGATATCTGATGAAATAAACTTCAAGTTAGAAAACATAGTAAAAGACAAAAATGGACATTACATAATGATAAAAGGCACAATGCAACAACAAGAAGAGTTGACATTAATCAACATATATGCTCCCAACCAGGATGCACCAAAATATATAAAGAAACTATTAACAGACTTGAAGGGAGAAACTGATGAATACACAATCATACTGGGAGACTTAAACACCCCGCTTACAGCCATGGACAGATAATCCAAAACAGAAAATAAATAAGGAAATAACAGCTCTAAACGACACATTACAGCAATTGGACATAATTGACATTTACAGGACACTTCATTCAGCAAAAAGAGACTATGCCTTCTTTTCTAGTGCGCATGGAACATTCTCAAGAATAGACCACATGCTGGGACACAAAAGTAGACTCAGCAAATTCAAGAACATTGAAATCATACCAAGTGTATTCTCAGACCACAAAGCATTGAAATTGGTGATCAACTGCAAAAGGAAAGTAGAAAAAAACACATATACATGGAGATTAAACAACAGTTTATTTAAAAAGGACTGGATAAAAGAACAAATAAAAGATGAGATTAAAAACTTTAAAGAAACTAATGACAATGAAAATACAATGTATCAGAATTATTGGGACACAGAGAAAGTGGTAATAAGAAGGAAATTTATATAATTACAGGCCTATCTTAAGAAACAAGAAAGATCACAAACAAACATCTTAGCATCCTCTCTTAAAGAACTAGAAAAAGAAGAGCAGACAAAACCCAAAGTCAGCAGAAGGAAAGAAATAATAAAAATTAAAGCAGAGCTAAACCAATTAGAGAACAGAAGTACAATAGAAAAAATTAACATAACGAAGAGCTCATTCTTTGAGAAAGTCAACAAAATTGACAAACCCCTGGTGACACTAATCAAAGGATGAAAGGAAAGGACACAAATAGCCAAAATTAGAAATGAAAGGGGAGAAATTACCACTGATACCACAGAAATACAAAGAATTATATGACAATATTATGAAGGACTTTATGCCACGAAATTTAACCACCTAGAAGAAATGGACAAGTTTCTAGAAACTTATAGCCTACACAGACTGATCCAAAAAGAACTGGATAATCTAAATAGACCAATCAATAGCAATGAGATTGAAATGACTATCCATAATCTCCCTAAAGGCAAAAGCCCTGGACCAGATGGTTTCATCAACGAGTTCTACCAAGCATTCAAAGAAGAATTAATGCCTATCCTCCTCAGACTCTTCCAAAAAATTGAAGAGGAAGCAATACTTCCTAACTCATTCTATGAGGCCAACATTGCCCTAATACCAAAGCCTGGCAAACACAACACAAAAAAAGAAAACTATAGACCAATATCTCTGATGAACACAGATGTAAAAATCCTGAACAAAATATTAGCAAATACAATACAACAATGCATCAAAAAGATCATACATCATGATCAAGTGGGATTCATCCCGGGAGCACAAGGATGGTCAACATACGAAAATCAATCAATGTGATACACCACATAAACAAAATCAAAGATGAAGTCCATATGGTCATTTCAATTGATGAAGAAAAAGCTTTCGATAGGGTACAACATCCATTTATGATCAAAACACTAAATAAAATAGGTATAGAAGCAAAGTATCTCAACATAATAAAGGTCATATATGACAAGCCCTTGGCTAACATCATACTGAATGGAGAAAAGTTGAAACCTATTTCCCTAAAATCAGAAACAAGACAGAGATGCCCCCTGTCACCAGTTATTTAACATAGTATTGGAACTTCTAGCCACAGCAATCAGGCAAGAGAAAGGAATAAAAGGTATTCAAATTGGGAAAGAAAAGGACAAATTGTCACAATTTGTGGATGACATGATCCTTTATATAAAAAATTCCAAAGAATCCACCAGGAAACTATTAGAAACAATTAACAAATATAGTAAAGTTGCAGGATACAAAATCAATGTACAAAAATCAACAGCATTCCTTTATGCAAACAATGAATCCTCAGAAAAAGAAATGAGGGAGTCAATTCCTTTTGCTATCACAACAAAAAGAATGAAATACCTGGGAATTAACTTAACAAAGAATGTGACAGACTTATACACAGAAAACTATAAGACACTTTTGAAAGAAATTGGAACAGACTTTAAGAGGTGAAAAAATATCTCCTGTTCATGGATAGGAAGACATAACATTATTAAAATGGCCATTCCACCCAAAGCAATCTACAGATTTAATGCAATACCCATCAAAATTCCACAATCATTCTTTCATGAAATAGATCAAAGAATTATTAGATTTATATGGAACCATAGAAGACCTCGAATTGCCAAAGCAATACTACATAAAAAGAACAAGACTGGTGGCATTACACTTCCTGACTTCTATTTATATTACAAAGCATCAATAGTCAAAACAGCTTGGTACTGGCAGAAGATCAGAAATACAGACCAATGGAATAGAACTGAAAACCCAGAAATAAATCCACAAATTTATGGACAAATAATTTTTGATAAAGGAGCAAAAAACACAATGGGGAAGAGACAGCCTCTTTAGTAGGTGGTGCTGGGAAAACTGGAAAAACCTGTGTAAAAGAATGAACCTGAGCTGTAAACTCTCTCCATATGCAAAAATTAACTCAAAATGGATTAAAGACCTTCATATCAGACCTGCAACAGGGAGTTCCCTGATGGTGTAGTGGCTTAAGGCTTCGGTGCTGGCGCTGTCAATGCTGCAGCCTGGGTTCGCTTCCCAGTCAGGGAGCTACCCGCATACCAAAAAGCCAAAAAAAAAAAAA